>PTEX01000061.1:3412059-3689842 GCA_003342815.1 Eudromia elegans | reverse complement strand
CTGCGCGTGGGCCCTGCCGCGCCGCGCGGCCTCCTCCGCGTCCCTCGGGTTCGGTCCCCTCCGTGGTACGCAGGAGAAGAGACTCGCGTCTTGCCGAGCGGCCTGGACGGCGCAGGGCCCTGCGCGATGGGGCTGCAGCGCGAGGAGGAGCCGCCGTCCTGCTGCTCGCGTGCCTGCGGAGCCTCCTGGGGCTGCCCCCTGCGCTGACGCCCGGCCTGGCAGCAGGGAGGAGGCTGCGGGGAGGAGATCCCAGTGCGGTGCCAGTCAATGGCTTGCGAGGACGGCTGGGACTGCGGCGAGGCTGACGAGACTGCCAAGAGCTCTGCCGTGCACAGAACCACCACATTAAACTGCTCTGAGTCCACTGGCCTCTGGGTCCTCTGCGCTACCAGCCACCGTGGAGCCATGTGAACATGCATGGAGCGCCTCACCGGGAGCCGGGATCGGGCTGCGCCCCACTCGACTTCATCGTGGGGCGGCTGCTCCTGCCCAGGCTGTGTGGGGCTCCGTTCCCCTGTCCCTGCACGTTCCCGTGTTGCGGATGCTGAGCAAGAGGGTGCGTGGAAGAGGCAGCCCGGCTGTACCCTGCAGGAGGTGGCCCCTCTCCAGCTGCGCTCCATGAGGCCAGGCACGGCTGGCGAGGGGTTCTGGGGCAGGAAGGAGAGGGGGCAGCAGCAGCCTGGGAGCAGGCGAAGCTCCTGGTGTCCCCTGTGCCCTTGACTCACGGGAGCCACGCGCTGCGGCACCGTGGGAATGGAGCCGTGGAGCGCGGGCTGCTCTTGGCCCTGGCTGCAGCTCCATGGGGTTATCGCTCACACCCGCCTTGTTTTTTCCCCTGGTCTCTCTGCGAGGCCTCGTTCACTGCCCCAGCCTGGCCTTCCCCTCTGGGGGCTGATAAATCTGCTCTGTCTCCTGCAAAGTCCGGAGGTCAGCAGCCAGTTCAGCACTTTGCATCGCTCTGTGCTGCTGGCAAGACGAGGCCCTCTGCTTCCCGCATCTGCACCGGCTCCTGCCCCGATGACAGCTTTACTACTCACCCCTGTCCCCGCTTATGTTGTGGCCCTCCTCGGGGCTGAGCCTGCTCTCCAGCCAGGCCTGCGGCACTGGGAGCAGCATTGGCACTTGCCACGCACTTAGGGAACCGGGGACACTTGTGAGCGTCTGCCCTTGCTGGGAATGGCGGCCGTGGGAGGCGTTTTGGGAGAACGGAAAGGCTGTCCTGGTACTGCCCCAGGCCCTGCTGCTGCCTCCCACCTTGGGCATTGCAGTGCTGCTGGTGCTGTTCCCGAGTCCCCACTGGTACTGTCCCCTCCCAACAGGACCCATTGATGTGTCCTGTGCCTTGAGCCCGCTCCTGCATCGGCCTGGGCCCCGCTCTTCCCCATTGTGCTCCGGGTGGGAATGGGCCCTTCCCTTCCCCCAGCAGGACCCAGGTCGGAAGCGTCTCCCTTTGTCCACCCCAGACAGGGTGGCTCCTGCAGCCTTTATAGCCCATAGAGCAGCGGTCTCAGGCCGAAGGGCTTTGTGGCTCCACTGTCCCGTAGCTCCTGCGCTTTGCTCCCTGTCCCGTAGCAACGCTGCCACTGCGGGGACGGTGCTGCAGCTGCCATGGGGCACAGCTGTCCCCAGCTGCTCGGTGCATCCGGCGCTCCCGGTGCTCCGGGCAGCCAGTCCCACGCTAAAATCCTCCGGGAGCAGCCGTGATCCTTCACAGAGCCACTGGGGCAGGGGTGAAGCTACTTCCCAGCGCCCACGGGAAAGCGCTGCCGTTCCCCTAAACCCTCAGTGCCGCAAACCCACCCTTCCTCCCATTGAATCCCAACAATGTGCTGCCCGGGAAGCAGGCGCGGGACAAGAATAGGGCCCGGCGTGCACACAGGGCCGGGACGAACCGCCATGAATGGCTCGTGAAGCACAAGAGGAAGCTTTATTGAATAAACTCTGCTGGCAAAAATTGTTTCCCAGTTCTTGCACACAATGCGCCGAGAGCTGGTCCTTGTAGTGCTGGGGCTGCAGCCTGCAGGGCTCGTGCAAGGAGTGCCCGCGAGTGGCACCTGCTGCGGGGCAGGGAGTCCCGGCCCAGCGGCGGAGGCTCTCCCTGCCCTCGTGGCGGGACTTCCTTGGCTCCAGGACCATCCCGGGATTGGATCCCGCAGACCCCGGGCAAGGCCAGGCTGCACAAGCGGGACCGTTGAGCCGGGAGCAATGTGGCGGGGTGGCTGTGTCTGCAAGGAGCGGTGGACGCTGTTGTCCCTCCTTCCAGGACCATGTGTCCTGGCCTCGAATACCGCCCTTGGTGGCTGCAGTAGCCACTGTCCCTGCCTGCTGGCATGGCCCCCGGCTGGAGGGGGAGCTCAGCACCGGGCCCTATGTGCGCATCCATCCATCCATCCATCCATCACTGAGCGCGTGTGGGGCCCAGGTTGCTTTTTCCGGAGGCAGGATGCAGGGGAGCGCGGAGGCTCTGCGCCGCGTCCCCGTGGCACTCGGCACACCTGGGCGCGCGGCGGACGTCCGGTGAGCTCAGCGCACCGGCACCAGCTGCGCTCGGGGCCGGCCCAGCACGCTCCGGCCTGGCACTGCGGCTGCTCCGGGTGCACGGCCACTCTCCAGCGCAGCCGCGGAGCCCGGAGCGGTGCGGGACAGCCCGGCAGAGCACAGGTTCCCTCAGCCCCATGACTGGTCCGCACCATGCAGGCGGGTGGCTGCAGGGCTGTGCTCAGCCCGGCAGCACCACGCAGCCAGCGAGCACTGCCGCATCCCCTGGGACCGCCTGCTCCCCGTCCCTGCTGCTGCAGGCTTTTTCCCAGGCTCCACTTTTGCCCTTTCCCTGAGCCCGTGAGAATCTCCTCCTGCTCCCGCTCCTGCGAGACCCTGTTCCTGCCGAGCTCCCCGGGTGCTGCTCCCTCTGTTCAGTACATCCTTGTCCATGTCCCCTGCTCCAACGGGAGCCAGGGGTCTGGTACTTACCCACCTCGGGGCAGCCGCACGCCCTGGGCAGGGCACCAGGCTGCGGGTGCTGCTGCCCCTGGGCGAGGAAGCGGCATGAGGGGAGCGACAATGTCAGGATGCGGGAAGCGGTGGCTGCTATTGAGCCGCTTCCTCCGGCCCCGCCGTTCTCACGCGGGCCCTGGGGCCGCTGTGCAGGGAGAGAGGGAGGGAGGAGGCTGTCTGGCTGCCCCATGCTCAGGGCTAAACACGGCGGGGATGGGAGCGGGTCGGGGCCCTTCTGCCTTCGCTGTGCTGGGGCGGCCGGGACAGCGGGACGGCTGGGACGGCTCCAGGGCCCAGGTTGCTCTTCCCGCACGTGGGGCTCCAGCGGGCGAGCAGGGCCCTGAGGCAGCGTCCAGGCTGCTCCCTGCGCTCCCGGGCACCACAGGATGGGGGTGGTGGCTGAGCCTGTGCCCAGCCCGTCCCTGCCCTCCCTCTCTCCATCCTCCCTGGCGGCTCCGCTCTTCCTGCGAGCAGCTCTGATTTAGCAGCCTGCTCTTTCCATGCACTGGGAAAGACTAAAAATAACCGGTCCCCTGGCTGCTTGGCGGGTTCCCCGGCACAGCAGGGCACGCGGCGGCAGCCCCGGCGCTCGCTCCCATCCCTGGGGCCAGGCCGGGCTGCAGAGCCTGCATTGCTGGGCGGCCTCGCACCCCAGCCCGCAGGGTCCCGTCCATCCGCTGTGCACCCGCAGGGCCCTGGCTGCCGGTCCAGCGCTTTTCTCCTGCTTTCCTGACCCTGCACCAAGCTAGCTGCATCTTTTCCCAGGCCTCCGCTTCACTCCAGCCCTGGTAACTGCTGGTTGATGCAGCCGGGGGCATCGGGCAGCAACAGGACACCCAGCGCTGCTGTTGCAGGATCCACCAGCACCATGGGGCAGGTCCCGAAGGGCAGCACGGAGCCTGTTTGCTCAGGGGCGGTGAGAAGGGCCGGGCGGCGCTGCTATCTGTCCGTGCACCGGGCAGCCGCCTTATCAGTCCTGAGCGTTTATTTGCCTAAGGGCCGCCCGCCCTGCGCGGGCAGCGGCCCTGCCGAGCGGGGGACGAGACCCGCGCTGTTGTTGTTGGCTCGTGGCTGCGGGGGGGCTCCCGGCTGTCTTGTTTTCCACCTTGTGGGGCCACTCGGGAACGTGTGACGCTCCCCTGGCGCCAACAAAAATACAAGGCCGGGGCTGGGGAGGAGAGCAAACAAAGTGCTGCCCGGCGGGTAAACAGGCGGCGGGGCCGGCGGCACGGCTGCACCGTTACCTTTCGCTCCGGCACTTCCTCCTGGCCGCGCGCCCCTTGCCCGGCTGCTGCTCCAGCCCCCATGTCCTGCACTCAGGGCTGCTGCACGAGGAGCCGCAGGGGGAGGGCCAGGGGCCCCGCACTGGGTCCCCCTGTCCCCGCTGCGCAGCTCCCTCTCAGCCACCTTTGGCGCTCATGGAGGTGCTTGGAGCCCTCTGGAGCCCCAGGATGGAGGAGCCTTGGCCCAGGGTGGAGACTCTACCCCGAGCCCTTTGGCCAGAGGAGCTGAGCAAGCACCGGGCGCCTTGTGTGCCTTTATCTGCAGCTCATTTCCACCTATTATGCAGCCCTGAGCAGCTCGGCAGCCTCCGCAGGGTTATCTGCGCTGGAGCTGGGGCAGGGGCGCAAGAGGCCCTGGCCAAGCTGGGCCTTGCCTGGGGCTGCAGGACGCACAACAGCCTCAACACAACGGGCTGGACCACGGGAAGGGTGTCAACACAGAGAGACTTCGTGTTTCCAGCTCCTCCGGAGCTACGTGCACCCCCCCAGGCAATGCAAGGCACCACACATCATCATTTTCATTCATTCAGTTTTATTTAACAAGTTGCAACAGTCCAAGTCTGGGAAGGGGGGATAGAAAATGTCACCAGGAGCATCATCCCTCTCCAGCTTCACATGGAGCAGGCTTCCACTGCAGGAGAGGGCTTGTGCACAATAAGAAAACATGACCCCCCCCGCCTCCCCCAACAAACCAGCAGCTGCTGGGCTAAATCCCCCCCAGAACGCCAGGGCCCAGGGGCTGGGGTGGACACAGCTCCCCAGCCCCTCACACAACTGCACCTTTAAGGCAGAAAACTCCCCGGCCAGGGCAGCAGGTTAAAAATAACTTAAGAGTCAGAGGCCGCGTGGGAAAGGGCCGGGGACAGGACGCCGGGGACGGCGCTCCCGGGGCCGTGGAGCCGCTGCCTCCTCAGGGCCCCCTGCTGCCCCGGCTCCCCGGGTTAACCCTCCCCTCCCCGCTGGCAGCGGTGGTGGGCGCCGCGGTGGCTCTGCCCGCTGCCACGGTCACCGGAGCAGGAGGGGGCTGGTGACCACGGCACAGAACACGGTGCTGCCCCAGCCACGGGGCTGCGGAGGCTGGAGGCGAGCGGCTCCCCCAGCCAACACTCTGGACATGGCCCAGGAGGCTCCTGCGGTCTCCTCATTTACACCGGGGAAAAAAATAGGAGAGAAAAGGCTCTGCCCTGGGAAGCCAGGGTCCTGGTCCGCATTCCTGGAGCTCCAGGTCCCCAAGTCCTCACAGAGCGCAGCCCGCCGGTGCCCCGTGTCCAGCCCGGCGTGGCCAGGAGCGGGAAGGGCTGAGCCGGGCCCCCGCTAGACGTACTGCTTCTTGGAGGCCGAGCTGCCGGGCCGGCTGCACTGCTTCTCCGCGGCGCCCGCGGCGTGGGCCGCGTACGGGTCCGACAGGGGCCGGCTGCCGCTGCTCAGCGCCAGGTTCTCCTCGTTGTTGAGGTTGGCCCAGTTCTGCTCGCTGGAGAGCTTGTTGTAGGCCTGGTAGGGCGGCGTGTGGCTCTCGGCCATGGGCAGGAAGGAGTAGTGCTTGGGCGGGTAGGGGCCGGGGAGCATGTCGGGGGCAAAGGCGTCGCGCTGGCTGCTCGGCACTGACACCTTCTTGATGTTGCCCAGCAGGTTCTTGCAGCAGAGGTGGAAGAGCTCCAAGAGGTTCAGGATTAGAGAGATGAGGCCCATGACCAGCATGAAAATGATGAAGATGCTCTTCTCGGTGGGGCGGGAGATGAAGCAGTCTACCTGGTGGGGACAGGGGTCCCTCTTGCAAACATAGCGGGGCACCATGGAAAAGCCGTAGAGGTACCACTGGCCAACGAGGAAGCCGGCCTCGAAGATGCTCTTGCAGACCACACTAATGATGTACGTCCACATCAGCGCCCCTCGGATCTTCAGTCGACCGTCCTCCGTCACGTAGATCTTGGACATTTTCTTCTCCACCACTGCCAGGGCCTGCTCTATCTTGGGGTCCTTGCTATGGATGGCACGCAGTTCATTTTCCTGTTGCTTCAGTTTCTCCTCCTGCCGGGACAGATAGACCACATGGCCGAGGTAGATGAGGGTGGGGGTGCTGACAAAGAGGAACTGGAGCACCCAGTAGCGAATGTGGGAGATGGGGAAGGCTTTGTCGTAGCAGACGTTGGTGCAGCCCGGCTGCTTGGTGTTGCACACAAAATCCGACTGCTCGTCCCCCCACACGGACTCTCCGGCCAAACCCAGGATGAGGATGCGGAAGATGAAGAGCACGGTCAGCCAGATCTTCCCAATGACGGTCGAGTGCTCCTGGACTTGGTCCAGCAGCTTCTCCAGGAACCCCCAGTCACCCATCTTCTGGAGAGCGCTGTGTTCCGGCTGCGGGACGGGGAGGAAAGAAGTCAGACCCAATGCCCGCAGCAGCACCTGGGACTCGTAGCCACCCTGGGAGGGCAGCGAGCGGCTGTCTGGGGGCCCAGGGGGCTGGTGAGGGCAGCCCCTGGGAAGAGGGGCAGCCGGGATCTGCTTCTCCAGCTTTTCACATCTCCACCCCAGTGCAGAGAGCAGCAGGCTCAAAGGGAGAGGAAGCCCAAAAAGCACCAGCCCCCAAGGCAGAGGAGCCTCCAGCACCTGGGGGTAGAGGGGCCGGTCCCGCAGCTCCCATGTGGTGGCCCCAGGCAGCAGCCCCGCTCACCGCGGAGGGACGAGCGCGGCTCCCGCAGCCCCCGGTGTCAGCCCTGGCAGCCAGCGAGGCTTCCCTGCATGTCCCCTGAGCCAGCTGGGAGAGAGGAAGCAGCCTTAGCCCTGACTCCTAATTAACCTCTGCCAATTAAGTGAGCAGAGGTGCCAGCTGGCTTGTTAAAGGGGCAGCTGGGACAGAAAGTCAGGACAAGCAGTGAAGGGTGCGTGACCCTGGGTCCTGAAGCGGAAAGGGGGTGCCCACCATGGCAAGCGCCCAGTGCTGGTGACACCAGGAGCACGCAGGAACCTCCTGCGCCACCGTCCTGCGCCGCGGCCGGGCACCGCGGGCGCCAGGGCCGGGCACCCGGCGCTGCTCACTCACCTCTGCAGCTCGGGCGGGCGCTGCGGAGCGAGCGCCCAGCGCCGGGCACGTCCAGCCTGCGTCTGGCGCGGCGCAGGATGTGAGCAGCCGCGGCCTGGGAGGCTCTGGCCACGGCGGGGACCCAGGGGAGCCCGCGGAGGAGGAGCGCAGGCAGGAAACCGGGCACCGGGGCTTAAAGCGACCGCTGAGCCGCAGGTGCGTGCGGCGCCGGGCCCGGCTGCCCCTTGCTTTCCCTCCGGCCTTTTGGGCAGCCTGCCCCCGCCCCGGCACTGTGCAGGGAGGGGAAAGGGGTGGCGGGTCCGGAGCGAGCCGGGATCCCCCCCCCGTGCCTGACAGCCGGTGATGGATGGGGCCAGCACAGCCTGGAAAAAGGAAACAGAGGAAAACAAGTTAGTTGAGACTGAACAAATAAAAATTGGCTGCGAGCGGGGCCCAGGGGAGCCAAAACTAACAGGGTCCTGCAGGCTGGGCTGGGGCAGCGGCCACACCACCCCGTGAGGATGCTGTGTCTGGGCAAGGGGATGCAGGCGGCAGCATCGCGGGCACTGACCCCAAGTCCCTGGCATCCCCGCTGCAGTTTGCAGTCCTGGTGCCACCTGTGTCACACGGGTGGTCCGGCTGGGCCAGCAGCCGGGCACCCTGCCCGGGAGCTGCCCCGCAGCCGCGCGGTGGTGGCCTGCGGTGCGCGGCCGCGGGACGGGCTCTGCTGGGTCTGGTGCCGTGTGAGCCGCGCGACCGGCACTGGGTGGTGCTGGAGCCACGTCGCAGCCCCAGCCCGCGCGGCAGCCCTGAGAACGGCCAAGCCCTGGGCGAGCCGAGCCGAGCACACGCGGGGTGGCACCACTCTGCCCCAGGGGGGTGGCTGAGCTGGCCTGGGGGCACCCATGCAGGGCCCGAGCACGGGCGGCCTCCTCGAGCACGTGCTGCTGCTTCATGCGCGGCCTGAATCGTGTCGGCTTCCAGCACCGCACGTGCACCCATGGCTGCCCAGCGTCCTCGGGGGGCTGCAGCCGTCCCGCGGCGCTCGGCACGCTGCAGCTTGCCACTGCGGGTACGGACCGGGGCAGCCGGCTTGGGCTTGGGCAAGCGGGGATGAAACTGGGCCAGTGCCCACACCCAGCAGGAAGCCAGTGGTTCTGCAGCCCCAAGAGGTGGCCTTTCCTCCCACAAGGCAGTACGGGGGCTTGGGTGGAGGAGGAGAAGAATCATTATATCTAATAGAAAATAATTGCACCCCGCGTGTGTTCTGGCCACAATAGCAGGGTGCTGCGGGGGCGGGAGTGCATCTCCCATCACCGACACACGTCCCCTTCCGACTGCCACAAGTTGATGGTTGTCACCGCCCCGTGGCCTGACTTCTTCCCCAGTGACGCTCTCCACCCTGGTCTGGCTCCAAAACCATGGAGCAAATGGAGCTGCCCCCTTCGGGTCCAAGGCTGCTCCCATGGGACGAGGAACCACAGCTGGGCAGGAGCCAGAAACGCCGTCCGTCCGGAGCGCCTGCCAGCAGAGCCCTACACAGTGAGCCGCGTTAGGCAAGATTAAGTGGAAATCATTGCTATTTATTGTAATATTTATCAGAGCTTAGTAAATAATTGATGCTGATCCCTCCTTGATTTCCTCGGGGCCGGTCCGTGGCCGCGGTGCCTTAGAGCCCAACGGCGCATGACGAGCCGGGAAAACCCCGAGCCAGGGCAGGCGCCTGGCCAGGCCAATGCAGGGGGGCTCGAGCAGCACTGGCCCCGGCCCGGGCAGCACCACCTGGGACCAGGCACGGTCCCGGCTGCCCTTGCTCCCGGGAACCATGCCAGATTCCCTTGTCCTCTCCAGCCATTCCCTCCTCCCTGCCCAGCGTGTCCCTGCCGTTCCCCAGCTGGACGCAGCACACCGAGCAGGTCCTGGTGTCTACAAACAACGTGACGTTTATTGGCCTTTTGGATACAGAGCTAACAATGCCATCGACGCGCGCGCCCACAGTGAAGAGGGGATGCCCGGTCCTGGCACCAGGGAGGTGGAGGAGCCTCAGCTCAGGGGAATGGCGCCTGCGGGAACAAAGAGGGGACCCGCTCCAGGACGGGCAGGCGCAGGCACCCTCTGGTCCGTGGTTGCTCTGAGCTCATTAGCACCTTGCAGCCCTGCTCTGGTGCCGCCACGGAGCCACGGCAGCTCCTCTGGCAGCAGCAGGACGTGGGCTTTGGCCGGGGCGCTGGTGTCTGGGCATCGTCAACATCCCAAAGTGCCTCTTACCGGTGCCTACTTGGACGCCCAACTGCCCCTTCCTGGGCTTTGAGTTTGTTGGCTTTGGTTATTTCTCATGGGAGTCCAGTGGTCCAGGCGCTCCACAGGCTGGGAAGCTCGGGGTCCAAAGGGCAGAGTCTGAACTGAGCTGGGTGGCTGGAGGTCACATCTCCTCTTCTCTGTGGAAAGAAGAGACAGGCTCAAGCTTCTGCACCAAGGGGCACCATGCAGCATCCCCGTCCCTTCCTTGCTGCCCTAGCAAGCCTTGGCAGAGGCGTTCCTACACGAGGTCTGTTCACTGGGTGGCACTGAGCAGGAGACTTCCCATGGACGTGCTCTCCCTCCCCTTTATAGCCACCGAGGTCTTGGCTGAAGAGTCTGATGGTGGCATTGCCCATGGCCATCTTGGGGGCTGTTAATCCTGGCACTAGATTTTCCCAGGGCATTTACCCTCCCTCTTCCCCTTCCACGACCCTGTCACATCAAAGTTGAGTTGCGTCAGACCTATTCTGGGACTTGTTTTCCTTCTCCTCCTGCTTGAGGTGGCATCGGCAGGTAGAGGTCTTGTTGTAGCTGACGGAGCGCTTGGTGGACTTCTTCCACCTCTGTGCAGTCCGCATTACCCGCTTGAAGATGAGGTAGAAGATCTCACAGACAGTGAGGATAATGCAGATGGAGGAGGCCCCAACCATGAAATAGGTGAAGACTCTCTTCTCAGTTGGCCGAGCGATGTAGCAGTCTACAGTATTGGGGCAGGGATCCACACTGGTGCACTTAACTAGTCGCGGCAGGTCAAAACTGTCCCACATCTTGTGGAGGAGGTAGAGGAAGAGTATCTCTATGACGAGCTTGAAGAAGAGGCTGAGCAGGTAGGTCCACCACAGCCCGCCGTGCTTCTTGCCTGTGTTGCTGTAGAGCTTGGGGCAGTTTTCCCCGTTCTTCTCTCGGTTCTTCTTCTCGCGGTCCTCCCGGTAGGCCACATGCATGATGACCAGGAGGGAAGGACAAGTGACAAAGATGAGCTGCAGGGCCCAGAGGCGGATGTGGGAGATGGGGAAGAAGTGGTCGTAGCAGACGTTGGTGCAGCCCGGCTGCCGCGTGTTGCAGTCAAAGTCCTTCTGCTCATCTCCCCACACCCGCTCGGCTGCCACCACGTAGACCAGCACGCGGAAGACGAAGACCACGGAGAGCCAGATGCGGCTGAAGGCTGTGGAGTACTTGTTGACCCCGCTGAGCAGCGCCTGCAGCGTCTTCCAATCCATGGTGGCTGGTGCTGGTGGGGACCAGAGTCACCCAATCTGGAGGAAGAGCAAGAGAAGTGGCGAGTGAGGAGAGGCAATGGACAGTAACAACGAGCCAGCTTTATCTCCCTGCACTTCATGGGGTCCAGGGCTCCTCAGGACCCATAACCTTCTTGACTTCACGCTCTCTGGGGGTGGAGGGACCCATCTGCACACGTACAATAAACTTGGGCAGGAGGGTGGCACTGCTGGGCACTGTGCTGTCTCACAGTGACATTTAGGAGTGACTCAACCCCCTCGCCCTTCCTTCTGATAGAGGCTTTTTGGGAAGTGACGAGGAGCTAGGCGGTGCTCCCACCAGGTTTGTGCGGCTCCGATTGCGTGGGTTGGTTACGTTGGCAGCAAGTCCCTGGGAACAGGCCAGGACAAGCAAGGGGAGGCCCTGAGCTGGCGGTGGGACGGGGCGGGCTGCGTGAGACAGTCAGTGTTGCCGCAAAGCAAGGGCTTGGGTGGAAACCACGTCCTGCAGGGCCCGTGGGGATGGGGCTGGCCCTGCCCCTGCTGCATGTCTCCGAGATGCAAAAGGCCTTTTGGGCATAGATGGGAACTTTTCCGACCAGGGAAGCACCAGGGATCTGCGGGATCTCAGCCTGCCGGCTGCTCCCATCACCAGGCCAGGGGGGCCCTGGATTCCCTGGCCTCCAATTTCCACACAAGAAAAATGGGATTAAACTAGGTTCAATGTGTGGCTGTGCCTGAAGGCGAAATGGAGCTGGGGAGGAGGCGCCACCTGAGGGACTAGCTGTCTCCCTGCCTGGGTGATGCCTGTGGGGAAACCACAAGGAACGATGCTGCCAGAAACGACGGCCAGAGCCTTCCCACTCTCTGGGAAGCAACAGGCAGGAAAACAATGCCTGGACCAAGAAATATTTTTACAGTTCATCTGCAGTTGCAAGAAGAATTCAATTTTGAGAGCAGCAACCTGCAAAAATTCAGCTTTCCCCAGTTATCTTTTAAGCAAGCCTTGCAGGACTCTGGAGGTTTTAGAAGTGCTGTTCTCCGTTTGCAAGCTGTGCCAGAACACAAAGCGGCCTCAGCAGGCAATGGGAGCAAACAGCCGGTGCCCCTGGCCAGCACTGCCCGGACACCCGGCGTGGCGGCGCTGGCGGGTGCGGGGGCTCGGGCCGGGCGCTGCGGCGCGCGGGCGGCTCGGCTCTGCGCAGCGCCGCGCACACTCACGCCGCAGGAATGCGCCCGCGCGGGGAAGCGCCGCGGGACGGGGCAGAGCTGCTGCTGACTCACCCGGCAGGTTCCCGGGCTGGGGTGCAGCGCACCCCGCTGCAGGTCCCCCCAGTGCGCCCAGATGCCACCCGGCACCAGAGCTCGGCCCTGGGAATTGCATCTCCCCCCTTTCTGTGCAGTGATGGTCCCTCTCTGAGCCCCACTCCGGCCGCAGCCCATGCATTCCCGCCCCACAGCCCTGGACGTACCTGGCACTCGGGCTCCTCGCCTGGCTCACCAGGGCATGGCGGCGCGCTGGCACAGGGTGCGTGGGGTCCCCTGGGGGCTGCGGTCACGTCCAGGGAGGCTGCACTGCCCAAAGTGACTCTGTGAGGAAGGAGCGGAGCGTCCTGCACCTCCTGGGGCCACCACGGAGCCCCAGACCCCCCAGACGCCCTTGCTACCTCTCCGGAGACGCACCGAGAACAGCAGCTTCAGCTACGTGCACCCGGCTCCCGGGGCCGCACTGGGCGCCACCGCGGTGCTTGGGCCGTGCGTGTCCCTCCTCACCTGCAACCCTCCCACCTCGCTGCACCGCCCCGTCTGAAACCGGGAGCTGCTGCTCCCTGCTGAGCGAGCAGGCTGCACCTCGCCGGGGCGGGGAGCCGTCGCCCGCTCGCTCTGCCCTTCCCTGCCCAAGCCGGGAGCAGGAGCCGCCACACTCAGACAACTGCCCGGCCGAGGGCTGCAGCTGGGGCCAACGCCTCTTGCCGGGTCCCACCGGCCTCCACACGCTCCAGCGCTGCCCCATCCCAACCGTCCAGGCCAGCGATCACTTCGTACCCCACAAGTTCATCCACGACCTGGTGCCACATCCTCTAGGCCACTGGGCACCCCCTGCCCAGCTCAGCTGTGGCATGGGGGGCAGCCCGGCTCTCCCCTCATCCATGGACATGCTGCAGGGCGTGAGGGGCTCCGGGGAGCCCCGTGCTGAGCACCGAGGGAGTGGTGCACGGAATTGTGCAAGACCATGGGCGCCCGGCCAGCGCCTTGGCTCTCCCCACAGCCTCCTGCAGAGCCTGGCACCATCCCTGCAGCCCATGGGTGCAGGCAGCGGGTCCCACAGTGCCCAGGCCTGTCCTGGCTGCAAAGGGGCCTGAGCCCATCTGACCTGCAGCACCCGAGCACACGGAATTCCCGGGTCGGCCCCAGGAACCCCAAGATCCCCCAGTGGCCCCGGTCGGGCGCGGGCGGCGGCGCTACCTGCTCTGCCAGGCAGGCACTGCAGGGCGGGTGCAGGTGGGCGCAGGGAGCTCGTGTTTCCAGGAGCGCCGCAGCCGCCCCGCGCTGGGGCTGTGTTTGCAGGGAGCAGGAGCAGGGAGTTTGCTCGCGGTCCCGGGGTGAGTCCAGCAAACACTCCCACAGCGGTTATTGGCTCCGCACATGCACACACATGCTGGGGCCAAGCACAGGGACGGGTTGAATCCTGCAGTGAGATCTGCTGGGCTGGGATCCCGCTGGCAGCACCCGCAGCTCCGTCTGTTTTTGGGAGCTGTGCTGAGCCTGGGGAAAGCCCAGGACATGGGACGGGCCAAACTTCCTGCAAGAGAATCCCGAGTCCTGCCCGCTACCCAAGTTCTGAACGATCCTGCCCTATTGCTACTTCTGCAGCCAAGTGTTGGTCGCCGCTCCCTGTAGCAACATGCAGCTCCCACCCCGTTGCTTTGAGCTGCTCCTGCCTCTCCCAAACTCAAATAAACGGCAGCACCAAGCTGGGAAGGGAGTCGGTGAGTGGCAGGACACGTCCTGACGATGCTGGCAGCTCCCGGACTGTTTCTAGAGCAAGATTGAGGATCTGGATCCCTGCGGATGCAGACCCGTGGGCAGGGATTTGTGTCCATGCTGTGTCCCTGGTGCTGCTGCCCGGAGTGAGCAGGGGTGTTTGCAGAGCAGCTGCAGGGCTTGGCAGCGCACGCTCGCCGGACACGAGCTGCTCAAACAGACGCTGGACCCTGTGGGTTTTATTTACTCTGGGAAGTCAAACGGGCGAGGGGACTTGTCTGGTCCGCAGAGGGACAGGGACACCGGTATCTGGGGATCAGCAACGTTGCCTGGAGCTGACCCACTCATCCCCACACACAGGCATGGGGTGCAGCTCAGAGTGCTGCCCCGGCTGGAGAGGGTTTCCAAGCGGACCGGAGCCTCCCTGTGCCCGGGCGCTGCCTGGGTGCATTTTTCTTGCCTATCAGCAGCATCAGGAATTTCAGCTATTTTGCAGAGCCCGCATGGCACGAGCAAGCCCAGGGCTTGGGGGCCGTGACCTGAGAGCCAGAGAAGTGAAGTGGAGCAGGGAGGATGAGGACCAACGCCCAGGAAGCCTGAGTTCTCCTGAGGCAGCCCTGGCCTCATTTCCCAACGGTGATAAAATCCCTGCGGTCCCTCCCGCGCAGAAGGGCCGGGTGAGGAGGGAGCAGTGGTGCCCGGCCTCCCCCAGCGATCTCTGGGCAGCGCGCCGGGAGGGGACACGTCCTGGCTCGGCCCTCGGGACGTCCCGGCGCTGGCCCGGCCGCAGCACCGCAGCTCAGCCCCGGCGGGGCCTCTTTTCCAGAAGATTTCCCCCGAGGCACCTGGGTGGGGACAACCCCGCGGGGCTGCCGCATGCCGGGCGCTCCTGGGGTGTCCCAGGCGAGGCTCAGCCTTGCGGCTGCCCTTGGCTTTTCCTCGTGTCTCCCGCACGTGGAGCCTCTGCGAATGCTCAATCCCCACAGCACATGGTGGGGCCCAAGTCGAGCTCCTTCGTCATGGAAATAGTTGAGCAACGGGGCTCTCATCCGCCAAGTACCAACGGGAACCTCTCAAGGCCTCCTCAAGAGGGTCCCATGCTGACACCGCAGGACGGAGGTTCCAACTCAGCTGCCTTTGATCCCCTGTCCCTCCGAGAGATCCAGTGGCTTTAAAAAGCCCTTTTGCCCAAATTCAAGATTTTCCTTTCCCAAAGAGAGGGCCACCTGGGCCAACGCAAACTGCAGTGCGATGACGCAAGGGGTGGAAAGTACCATCCTTTTACTGCAGCTTTCACCAACTCTCATTGCTTTAACAGTGCCACCCATGAACTGAATGCTGCACACTGTCCGGAGCCCCCCCAGCCTCCAGTGTTTCCCGCGGCCTTGGCTGGGGCAATTCCGGCTCCTCTTGGTGCAAACTGCGGACTCCAACTCGCTGTCGTCCCAGTGCAGCTGCCGGGTGGCGCAAGGTGCCCAGAGCCGCGCGGTGCCCCCGTGACGCTCGCTGCGAGCGGGAGGAAGAACGGCTCCGGCGAGCGGCAACCGGCCCGGCGGGTCTGGCGGCAGGTCCTGCTGCTGCTGCTGCTTTGATGCACCGGAGCGGGGGCGGCCGGAGGGCGCCAGACGGGGCTGCGGTGACCCCGCGGGCTCTGCTGGGGGACGATCCTCTTGACCAGCCTCGCTGTATGTAACAAACAACCCAGCCCTGCTTTAGGTCATAGGTGACGGTTTGTGCCCAAGACTTGTCTGAACCTTCCGGCGCTGCAGGTTGCAGCAGGGAAAATTCCCGGGTGGATAATGCAATGGCCGCAGCTGAGAGCAAGAACTGTGAGAAGCTGGAGATGACAATAGCCCCACTTAGGAGATATGGAAGAAAACCCATTGCAAGCTTTGGGCAGCACTTGGGCAGCCGCTTCCAAACAAGCCCCTCTTCCCCATCCCCCAGCAGACCAGGTTCGTGCCCCGCTCCTCACAGGGTCTGGGCAGCCCTCCTGGGGCTGGGACCCCTCTCGCTGCCCCCTCGGTGGCAGAGGCAGCAGGGCTGCCAGCGCAGCGCGAGTCGTGGCACCTCCGAGCAATGAACCCGCGACACAGCATGCTGCATGCTCGGCGCTGATGTCACTTGTGAGTGCATTTGCCATGAAATTATGTTAATTATTCATCACAGCTAATGTTCAGTTACTGTTGATGGCACTAGAAATTGCAGTACAGCCTGAGTCACGGAAAAACAAGGCCTATCACAGCAATAAACGGACCCTATTCTGCTCTTCCACGTTATTGTTTAATCAATGGTTGGGGTGTTTTCCCTCTCCTCTCCTTGGCTGCCTGGCTGGGGTGCTCTCCTGTGTCTCGCAGCACCCGTGTCGGGCTCGGGCCACCTCCCCTGGGTGTCCCCGCGCCGAGCACGTGGGCGCTGCCTCTGAGGGCGAGCTCCACGCTGCCTTGCAAGACTTGCAAACCAAACCCCTCCACAAAAAAAGTGGAAATTTAATCAGGCACAGAGAGCCCTTGAAACCAAACACACCCCTCGTCCTGCCCGAGCCCTCGTAGAGCTGCCAGGAGGTGGTGGAGAGGGTCTCGCAGCGCCTGCGTGTGCCCAGTGCGGCTGGCACGATTCCCTGCACCGGGAGCCGGTGAACGTCCCTGGGAAGGGGGCTCCAACACCCGCCAGGGTCCCGCGTCAGCCCCGCTGCTACGCGAGAACCTCTTGGTCCTGGGGGGCGCTGGTGGGGACAGGGACCGCGGGCGGTTTGTAGTCGGCCCCCTGGAAGACCGGCGCGGCCGTCTCGGCGAGGGGCTCGGCGCAGTCGCGGCAGCGCCCGCCGCTCGGCCGGCTCTGCGTGCCCAGGCGCTCGTGGCAGCGCTTGCCCACGAGGTAGGCGGCCTCGACGAGGCTCAGCACCACGCACACGCAGGCCGTGACCACCATGAAGAGCGTGAAGATGTTCTTCTCGGTGGGCCGCGAGATGAAGCAGTCCACGACGTTGGGGCACGGCGGGAGCTCGCACTTGACCACGCGCGGCAGCGAGTAGTTGCGGTAGAAGCGGTGGAAGATGTAGAGGAAGGCCACGTCCACGGCAGCCTTGAAGACGAGGCTCAGCAGGTAGGTCCACCACAGGCCGCCACGCTTCTTGCCGGGCTCGAGGTGGACGCGTCGGCCGTCGTCGCCGTTGGCGCGGCGCCGCTGCGCCTTGGCCTCGCGGTAGGCCACGTGCATGAGGACCAGCAGGGAGGGACACGTCACCAGGATGAGCTGCAGAGCCCACAGGCGGATGTGGGACACAGGGAAGAAGTGGTCGTAGCAGACGTTGCTGCAGCCCGGCTGCCGCGTGTTGCAGTCGAAGTCCTTGTGGTCGTCGCTCCAGACCCGCTCGGCTGCCACCACATAGACAAGCAGGCGGAAGATGAAGACGAGGGAGAGCCAGAGGCGGCCAAAGGCCGTCGAGTACTTGTTGACCCCACTGAGGAGCCCTTCGAACAACCCCCAGTTCATGGTCCCTCGAGTCCGTCAGCTAGTCTGCTAAGAGAAAGAAAAAAACGTGGCAAAAACTGCCCCTAAAAGAGCAAGATCCCCGCAGGCAGAGTCCAGGGGCCTGGGCACATCCTGCAGCGTGAGGCTGGGGGTGCGGGTGGCCTTGGGGACCTCTCCAAGCCTCAGTAGGGCGGGCACCAGAATCACCCCCAGGCAAAGCCAGGCTGGTGCGAGGATCCTTGCCGGGCACGGCCTGTCCTGTGCGTGCTGACCTGCAGGAAACGCGTTCTTCACCCAGACCCGCATCCGGCAGCCCCGGCGCCTGAGCTGCCCAGCTTGTTACCTGGTGGCTGTTGTTAATTTTCCTTACGTTGCCAGGCATGGCCCACGCCGGCAGCGAGTCGGAGCAGGGCACGGCATGAATCACCCGACCGGTCCGCGGTGCCGCTGCCACGTCCTCTCCCACCGCTGGAATTCTCGTCTCCCCGCCGAGGGAGGAGGCTCCAGCCCCGCGTGACGGCACCTCCCCGGCTCAGCCTCACGGCCGGGCAGGAGCGTTTGCCCCCGGAGGCGGCTCCTGGAGGGCTGTGAGGTGCGTGACGCAGGGGCTCATCCTGCTGCATCCCGCGGCTCCCTCAGGCTGCATCGCCCACAGAGCCAGCCTGGGACATGCAGGGACACGGCCGGGGACTCACCCACACGAGCTGCCTTTACCCTTCCCTTGCCAATCTCCCGCAGCGGCCCGGGGCACCCCGGGGCTCCCCACCTGCAGGGCATCCGTCTGTCCGCGTGTCCGTCGGGCGGGCGCTGCTGCCGGCGGCGTCTCCCGGCCACCGCGAGCGCATCCCAGCGCCGCCTGCGTCACCGCGGGCTCCTGCAGCGAGGAGGAGATTCCCGGTGGGAGCCGTTCCCAGGGAGGAACTGGGTTAAGGCAGGGCCCCACGCGCCCCACTGGGGCACCTCCTTCTTCCCACCTCCTGCTCACGGGCGGCTGCGCCCTCTCGCACCCGGAATTAGTTAACCTCCTTCCCTGGGCTGCCCCTGGCCAGCGGCCTCGTGCTGGGATCGCAACCTCTCCCCTCACGTCTCATGCCAGGCCAGGCTGTGGGAGCCCTCAGGGCTTTGGGGGTGGCTTGGGGCCACTGTCCTGAGGAGCAGGAGAGCCCAGGTGGGACAGAAAGCAAGGAGCAAGGAGCAAACACGAGCTTCATTTGCAATTCCGCCGGGGTTTTAAAAAATGCAGAGAAACAAATCTGAACAGCTGTAACGTAAATTGCCACCGTTTGCTGATGGCTCCGGGGGAGAGTGCTGCAATTTTGATTCAAACCAGCCTGTATTTTTTCACCCGCCTGTTCAGCAGCGGCACCAGGAAGGGGCTTCTGGCTGCTACTTCTTCTGCTACCATTTAGTAGGGTAAAGTCCTGTTATTAATGCTGGATAAATATAGCAAAATAGGTTCTGGGTGAAACTCAAGCCTGGTGGTGAACAGCATGTCAGCCTAGGTCCTTTTAATGACTTCTGGAGGCCCTGGCGGCTGTCAGTCAATGGCAGCACATGCAATACTTGCACGCTTGCTATTTGCAGAGGAGGGCACCTTGTTTGCAGACAATTAAAAAACTAAACAGATTAGTGAAAACTAAAGACTGGGGTGTGAGCCAGACCGCTGCAAGCGCGGCAGGGCGCCCACTACCCTCCCACCGCTGCCGTGTCGCGGCCACCAGGCCCCAGATCAGTGGGTCCACTCCAGCACTCCCCGTCTGCCAGCCCTGTTTTCTTGGTTTCTCACCCCAAGCACTTTGTGGAGCACTCAAAGGGCTGCAGGAGAAGGAAGGCTGCAATTAAAGCAAAGATGGTGAGAAGGTGGCACTGCTAACAAGGCTGATAGCAATTAAACTGCCCTGCTGAAGTGTGCTAATGAGGAGGAGTTTCTGTTGTGCTGTGCTGCTCTGCAGCCTGGCTGAAGTGCTGGGATCCAGACTCGCCGATACAGAAGCCGGGTCTCTACCCCACGTCTGTTGCGGTCGGATCTGCAGGGGTTGCATGGTCATGCGGCCGTGCTACCTGACATGGGAGCTCCGGTCACTGGGACCCTCCCTGCTGCAGCCTGGTAGCAGCCATCTAACAGCTAGGACCCATTAATCTGCTAATATTTATAACTGCAGCTGCAAGGAGTACCCTAATTTTGAGTGAGGGCTCAAACTGACACCAAGAGATGGTTTGCTACTGAGGAGGTAAATTTGCAGTGTCCAAGGGTGCAGAGAGGTTTGGTGCCGATCTGCATCATCGCACGTGGTGGCGGCTGCAGAAGAGGGACTCGGAGTCCAAGCCCCAGCTCGGACCCAGGGCCCTCGTTACTGCTGTGTTGGGCACTTTGGCCAGACGAACATGGTGCAGGCGACATCTCTGCCCTTGCGGCTGACCTTGGCAGCTTTCAGATGGGCGACCGGCAGGTCAGAGTCTTTATATCCTATTACCAGGGTTCTGAGTCACGCTGGTCCCCTGGCAGGTTATATTATTTTGCAATGGCAGCTAAATGGGAAAGAGGTCGTGCTCCCAATACAGCGACAATAGGACATGACAGCACTTTTCTGAGTGATTAAGCCTCAGGTGATGTCGGGGCTATGAGACAAGTGGCTGAAGGCTGAAAGATTTTAATCACCCTGGACATGTCATTGCCTCCTTGCAATCCATCCCACTGGGGTGGGTTTTTCATGCAAAATGGAAATGATATAAAAATAATCAGGTCGAATCTGTGCGCCTACGAGTAGTTCATTCTACTGGCACCACTCTCAGTAACTGGCCCGAGCAGCCTGCTGTCCCTCAGAGGTCCCTGTGTAATAAAGGAGAGCCGGTATCTCCAGCCACCCCGGCAGCCGGGCAGCGCCCGCGCCGTGGGGAGCTGCAGCGTGCCTGACACTAGATGGCATTGGAAGAACACGCAAGCAGCAGGGCCGGCACTTGCCCGGCTTCCTCTGGAACAATCTGGCAACGGAAAGCAGAAAACTCAGGATGACAGAGCAGAAAACGTCTTTGCTTGGAGAGGAGCTCGCTAACCTTCAGCCCCTCGCAGCAACCTTGCGACGTCACGTCTGCCGGCTCCGGCACGCGGGGCCAGCGCTGCCCTGCGCCGTGAGCGCCACTGAGCTGAGGACGTCAGTGCTCGGCCTCTGCGCTAAGCTAACAGAATAGTTTCACCCAATGCCTTTTTTTTTTTTTTTTGAGCTGCAGGCTGGACCTGCAAAGCCCTGCAGGGCAAGGCCCTGCTCACACAGGAGCTCGGCTGCACCAGCGTTGCCGTCTGCAGGGGGACCAGCTGCCCTGCATTGGCCTTGCACTCATCTTCTCTTTGGCAAAGTCACTCCAGATGTCCCTGTTCCAGAGACGCTGCTGTCCGAATCCATCACGTTGTGCTGCAGGGTGGCAAGTGACGGGTCCTGGCTCTCCTCCTGCCCCTGTCCTGCTCCACTGTCCCCCTGGGATCCCTCCAACAGTCCCACCACGGAGTGGCCTTTGTCCTTGTGCGGGGTTGCTGTATCCGGGATGTGGTTCCTGCCCGGTCAGCACAAGCAAACAGCAGGTCAGGGCTGGGGGTTGTCTGAAGCATCGGGATCGCTCCGGCTCCGCTCCCCTTCAACTACCTCCCATTCCCTGCTGCCCCCTCCGCCTGTGCCAATCAGTGGGTCGGTGGCTCCATTCTGTGCTCCCCAAATCAATTCCTGGCTCCCTGCTGAGCTGAGCCGACTCTCCGTTTTGTCTCCTAAATTATGCATCTGCACAAAGTCAAACAGCCACAATAGGGCCCTTGATTGCTGCTCATCTGCTCCCTGGCGGCCCCTCCTCGGCAGCGGGGCTGTTCCGGCAGGACTTGTCCCCTCTCAGGGAGACGCTGCCCAGGGCCTGGCTACAGGGACCCACTCCTGGGTCCGGACGCAGTTTCCGCAGCAGCAGCCCCAGCCACTTCCCTTCCCCTCGCGTTCTCTCCATGGGCAGCCCTGGACCCAACCCGGTCCAGTCCACATTTCTTTCAAAGACTGAAAATTTGCTCACCCTGTAAAAGAAATATTTGATGCAGAAGAACATCCCTATCCCATTTGGCCTGAAAGATCTCTGCCGCACATCCTGAGAGCCCTTCCTGCTCCTCCTTTCCCTGCTCTTCCCTATAGGGCCGGTGTGATGTGGGGAGCCACACTGGGCTACCTTGGCCACCTCCACAGTGAAAGCGCCTCCAAGTCGCCCTCCCAGGGACAGGGCAAGAGCTCTGTGAATGGGAAACTGCAAAAGGCCCCGACTTGGCTCGGAGCAAGAGACTTCACATCACTGTGTTTTCAAATGTCAACACGTTAATGAGCTGCCATTTGAGGCTGGAAGGGGTTTGTTTGGAAAACCCGGAGCACGCTGCTCTGCTCTTTCCTGTACTCGAGTTCAGAAATTTGTTCGAGCTGACCTCTTCCCTCCCACATCTAGAAGAGCCTCCGTTCCTGAGGGGCATTTCCTTGAGAAGGGGTGACGGGCCCCAGCAGAGCCTTGGCCACCACTGAACTTCGGCAAGCCAAAGCAGGGAGGAGCTGGGCAGCAGCGGACACGGTGGGAGGTGACAGGGGGGCAGAGACAGGGCTGGCAGGTGCCTGGAGGCAAGTGTCCCTGGGACCCGTTCACGGCAGGAACGATCCCCCTCCAGCCCCAGGGAGCAGAGCCAGGGCTGGCCCTGCTGCTGCAGACACCAAGTCCTGAGGAGGGGTGGCTTGGATGTCACCTCTTCCTGAGTGTCACCTCAAGCGGCCGCAGGCAACAGCGGTTCCTCAGGGCTCCTCCGGGGCTCGAGCAACCTCTCAGCATCTCCATTTATCAATCCCGAGGGCTTGGTGGCATTCATCAGGTACCAGCCTGGGACGCACAGCAAACACAATAGGACAAGGGACACTTAATGAACTGGATATTCACTGAATCCATCATTCCGCGGCTCGGCTTCGAGGGAGCAGCTGATTGCATCTTGCTCCGAGTGGGAAGAGCTCGTGCTCTCCATGCGCAGGGTGCGCAGCCTCCCGGGCACGGCACACCGGAGCACAGGGCAAGGGGCTGCTTTGCCCCCGGACAAGCACCGCTCTGCAGTGAGGAGGCAACAAAACAGTTCCAAATGCACTGCGCATTTGGTACAGGTCAGGCAACTGCTCTGTCTCACCGCAAATACCCTGGATCACCCGGCTGGGACCTCCTGGAAGGATGGAGGCAGCAGCAGGAGGATCTGATGAGGATGGCAGAGGACACAGGACCACCAAGGGAATCCATGTCACCCTGCCCTTGGAACCCTGCTTCTCCTTTTCTGGTCCACAATTAGGGTGAACGCAAGAGAGAAGAAAACAAGCAAGGTGTAGGAGAAGGCCTTTGCCCGCAGCACAGTCCTGCTGGCACCCTCCTGGTCCACGACCTCCAGCGTTCAGTTGCAAGAAAACCCCTCCACACTTATCTCAGGCTGAGGCCTCGCCTGCTCCAAGCTTTTTAGCATAATCAGCTAAATCTCCAGTCTTATCCATCCTTTTTATTGTAAGGCTGCTGGAGTCATAACTGCGAGCTCTTAGACTCTGGGATAATTTCTTCCTCTAAACGATACAGTGAATTTCTTCACGATTTGCTGACTCGCAGGAAACACTTCTCCAGATAGGTTATGGTGGGTAATTATTGTATATTCCACTGTCAGGAGTGGAGGCTGCAGCCACCTTGCACTGCGTGTGTGTGCTAAATCAATGAGAGCAGAGTCAGAGGGAGCACCTGGAAGAAATGCAGGGAAGCCAAAGTGATGTCCCACCACGAGGACAGGTTAGTGAATTCTCCATGCGAGGTGGCCGCAGCCAAACGCCTCGAGCGGCTCTGGTGTCCCAGCGAGCCAAGACGGTCTCCAGTCAGACAGCTCAGAAGAGAAGCAGCCAAGAGCTAGTGACTCCTTCTGAGCACCTCCTCGTAAATGGAGCTGGACGCAGGGAAGGCCACCACGACCACCTGCAGCGCGGCCTCCAGGTACAAGGCCGAGGGGTTTGGCATGAGCGTGGGTTCACACCCAGGGGGATTCACACCACCCGCACAAGAAACCGCTAGGAACAGTCACTCAAACAAATGTCCTGAACTAACACCTGGCTCCTGAGCACCCACAAACCCACAGAGGTGCTAGCACAGTTCAGAAGCCTGCAGCTCTGAGCCAGTCCTCGTTACTGGCATAATTATCACAGAGATGGGGTGACAGGCAGTCAATCAGGGAGTCTCTCCTGGCACCATCAGTTGCAAGTGCTCCTTGAACATCTACCTCCATCTCAGCCGGGCCTTGGGAAGGGCTCCACGAGGTTGTCTCCAGGCGTGGGTTTGACGGCGATCACAGAGGTCCAGCGATGGTAAGTGCAGAGCTGAGAGGGATGACAGAGCACCAGCCTTCAGCATTGCTCCGGTGGTACCAGCAGCACCGCAGGCTCCAAGGCCTCTTGAAATGGCCGAGCAGCAGCCGGTCTCCTTTGCTGAGCAAGAGAAAGCTCAAGCCAGAGAAAGACGCTCCACAGAGCCTAATAACCCTTCAGCACGTCAGAGGAAGAAGAGTAGGATCAAAAGTATCCTCCCTGCCTTCTAACTCATTGACGGAGAGTCTGGAGTCCTGGCCTCGGGATGCTCCTGGCTTTGGTGGAGTGCTACTGTCATCTGTGGCATGGCACGCCAATTACGGCTCAAAAAAGAGGGGGCAGATCGCCCTGGGTCTGGGAAGAATTAGAGCCATCCGCCTTTCATCCGCACCCCACAGTTCGCTGCCTGCCGTTCTCTATTCTTACCGCTCCTGATAAAGGCGAACCGTTCCCTCCTCCTGTAATTGAAGCCCGGAGCTGCGGGATCACGCGGACGCGGGGAACCCGCCGGCAGCGCCAGGCAGGCGGGCGGCCGGAGCGGGAGGAGTCGCGGCCCGGCCCTCGGCGGCGCGCTGCGGGGCACGACCCCGCTACGGCAGCTCTCGGCTCAGCAGACGCCTTGGGTCTATTTAGCTCCGCTGCTGCTCGCGAGCGAAGGTCAGCCTTGGTTCGCGCTTGATGTGGGAACTGCCGTAGCCCCGACGATCACGGGCGGAGGGAGCGTTTGCTCATTCGTGTTGGCCCCGAGAGCAGGTTTCCGCTCAAGTGAAGAAAACCTACTGGGTTCCTACTAGAGATGGCTGAAGGCAGCTCCGCCTTCATGGAAAGGCCCAAGCCAACAGCGTAACGCAAGTGCAGTAAGACTATTAGGTCCATCCGTATCGATGTGAAACCAAAACAGCTGGACATCCTGGGACCGTGACAGGTTGGGGAGCAACCAAGGCCACAGCAGGCTCACCTGGCAGTGCTCAGAGCTCCCCGGTGCTCCTCGAGGACTTTCTTTGCACACTGGGTTTTCCAGTGGGTGTTGCCAATGCTCTTGGGCTGCCTTTGCCTCAATCTCAGCAATGGACATCTCTGTTTTTCACAAGCCACTGGAGGAATCAGCCCAAACAACACAGTGCCGTCCATGTCCTGCTCTTCTGCTCTCCATGTTTCTACAGCATTGTTTGAATTTCTGCCACTCTGAGTATTTCAATGCTAGAACAAATTCAACATTAGTACTGCTAAAACCAGGGGAAGATAAAGACTGGACAAGTACCAGCCTCTGGACCTACCTCCTGCTCCCAGTAACCAGGCACTGGCTTCAGGGGCAGTCAGACCAGACCTCTGCCCCCAGAGCCCAACGTGAGCCCAGCCCACGTTGCCACAGCAAGGACAAGGAGCAGGGGCCACGTATTGCTCGTTGGCTGGCAGAAACACCCTTGTCCCCGGGCTCCCTCTGAGCATGTTGCCCTTGCTGCTTCAATGCAACTGCAGGAAGTCAGCTTCGTTATCGTGAAGGGCTCCAGGGGCTCATCCCAGAAACAGCCCTCAAAGGCTCCTACCAGGAAAACTTCCCTTGTTACTTTGCTCTCCGTGACCTTGCCAACGCTGACCGCTGAGCTGGAACATTATCCCCGTGCTGCGGGATGAATTTTCGTGTCTGGGGCCTGGGACTGATCTCTCCCAAGTGTCCTCTTGCTCTCGTGTTCACGTGAAGGCTTTGCGAGGCCGGAGGCGCCGGCTCTGGGAGCGCGAGGCCGAGGCGAAGCGGCTGCAGGAGCGCAGAGCAGGTGGCCCTGCTCCGCACGGCTCCGAGCGCGGAATTCCATAATGCTCCTTGCTGCAGGTTCATGCTTGACTGCAATCAATATAACCTTTTAAAATTAATCTACTTTCCCCTCTCTTTTGCACATAAGTACAGTTGCTGAAATTTCTCCATTTCCATGACATTGGGATAAAAAATGCCTCCCTCATCAGAATGTTTTCTTTCTATTATAGACTTTACTTCAGGGGAAAATTAAAATAAAAGCTGTTTTCTTTCTCAGGATATTGGGAAATACAGATTATTTGTATTGCCTCATCAATGCTTTGCTGACAGCTGGAGTCCTTCCCCAGTGCTCCCAGTCAAAACAGGGAAAAAATTGCTGCCAAAAGTTCGTGGCCCAAGAGCTGCCCCGGGTCAGAGGCTGAGGTCGGGACGGGCACCCAGCTCCACGGCGAGAGCGCCCGGCCGCTCCGCTGGCCTCTGCCCCCGCTGCGCCGCTCCTGCAGTCAGCTCCGCTCCGGAGCAGGAGTGAGGGGGGCACCCTGTCAAGCGGCCGAGTCTCATGTGCAAACCTGTAAAATAAAGAGCTGAACGACACGTGAGAGGAAGGGTCACTGCACACACGGATGTGGTGGGAGATGTCTCCATGGTGTTCCTCTTGCCCAGCAGCCCAGCTGCCCGGGTGATGGGCCCCAAGACAGCAGGGCGGGGATGTAAAAACCTAGCCTGGGCTTTTGCATTTGTCTCCCAATTACAGTTAACAATGGATTTTCTTTGTCAATTGCCGTAGGACCTGGGGAGAAGGTCTGGGCAAGGTGAAGGGTCCGCGTCCTGTGCGTGCTGCAGCCCACGGCACAGGTGACACGTGGTCCGCGCCAGACCCTGCCAGCCTTCACTCACTCTGACATCCCGGGCGGCAGCAAACAGGACCGAATTGCCTGGAACAAAACCAACAGCATGTTCCTTTTCTTTCCTTTTCTATTTTTATCTTCCTCCCAATGACAGATTGAGGGCTTCAGAAACAGCCCCATGAACTCTCTCCTGTTTCCCCGCCATGGAAATTACTTCACAGCGGTTCAAAATGGGAGAGCAATTTGCAAAACAAATAAGTCTCGGATTAGCTAACAAGCGGCAGGCTGACCTTACAGGGCCCCTTTCATTAGGAGACACTTATTTCCCGATACTTCTCCACAGAGCACCGATTAAATGCGTTGGGATGGAGGGAGACACTTCATACAGGTTTAATGAATTAAATATATGCCCCTATTTGGCTCTCAATGTTAAAAAACATTAAGTACAGTAATTGTCACAATCCCAAAGCCAGTCATCGCTCTGCCTTGTAGTTCACGTCTACTTTCCCCTTCCCACCTCAAAGTTTAATCTGTTCATGTGCGTCCGCTGCCTGCTGCTGCCGAGCCCTGTGAGCACACGGCTCTGCCCGCTGCGTGAGCGGGGACAGGAGGAGCACAGCAAGGGAGAACAAGTGACAGGCAGCGGCACAGGAGCTCACCAGCGCTGTTGCCCTGTTCCCCTCCAGCTTCTGTACCACAAGAGAAGGAAAAATGCCCTGGGTCCTCTCCAGCCCGTGCCAGGGCTTTATCAGATTGCTCTGCTCTTGCCTGGGATGCTGCAGCAGCTCCTGAGGGATGGAGGGAGGTTTCCTGGGACAAGGATGTCTTCTTCAGGGATGTTCCCTCACCCATCCTGCTGAAGGGCTTCCTGTGCTCATCCTGCCTGGGACCTTGTGGCAGCAAAACCCCTTGGCCAAGACCTCAGGGAGGGCTGAAAAAGGAAAGAGAAAAATATTACTAGCAAGAAAACCGCAGCAGCAGGAGTGATTCCATCCCAGGTCCTCCAGGAAGCAGGTGGCAGGACAGACTCCCTTGTCCTGTCCCCACACCTCCCCTCACGACCCACGGGCCGCAAACCTCACACGTTATGTTGCTGTGCCTCTCACTGGCATGTAATTTAATTACTGCACGCTTAGAAGATTAAACCCCTGATTAAAAGAATTTATATGGATTAGCACAGGATGATTTTAAACCACTGCCAGCTCACGGTGAAGCAAAGCAGCAGTCTGTGACACACAGCAAAGGCACCGTGGTGGAGACAAGAGGACCAAGGCAAGATGACCCTTCCTGGATGGGAAAGAGATGAAGGCTCCAGCGGAAACCCTTGCTCCAGACCCCTCTCCCAACCAGAGCCCTTTCCAAGCCTCCTTGCTCCAGTGGTCCATTTGCAGCATCTCAGCAGACCCCAACTCTCTAAACCATGATGGGAATAAAAGCCTCTCCCCACCAAGAGACACCAAGTGTCTCTCCCCTCGCCGCTCTGTGCACACTGAAGCTCGGGCTCGCCCTTGCTCTCTCCTAAGCGCGTGCCCTGCTCGCGTCCCTGCTCTCCGGGAGCCAGGGCAGCGCCGTGGCCCGAGCAGCCCCACGCCACCTTACAGACTTCAACGGCCGCACTCGCTGCAAGGACAGCCAAGGAGGCTGCTGCGTAGCTCTGCCCTTAGCTCTCCCGCGGCAGCAGGGCTAGGCCGGGAGGCAGGGAAGGGCGGCGTGGAGCAGCGCGTTGCCACGCTGCTGTCGCAGCCAGAGCTGTTGGGTGCCTTTGTTTGCAGCTCTGCAGTGTGGGCACTGTGCAATCTGTTTGATTTGAAATATTAGTGAAGAGATTAAAAACAGTGCTCATGATTTTGTGATGCATATGGTAATTAAAGTGTTACATTGCAATTATGATGTAATTAAACTGTGGGATGCTCTTCAAGATGCAATTGCTGCTCATTTGCATAACTGACGGATTTGCTTATTATCACCCTTTTAATATATGTATTAAAAAGAGCATCAAGAGCGTCAGCTAGAGAGGCTTGCAGCAGGTCTGCCCAGCACCCAGCCTTCCTCCTGTGAGTGCAGAACCCGATCCCTGCTTCCCAACAACACAGGTTCTCCCTGGCACCGATGGGTGTCTGGCTGCAGCATCCTGCTCCGGGACTCTGCAGTGCTTTGCACTGACCTGGCAGCCTCCCAGATCACAGCAGATAGAAAATACGCGTTTAGGAGGTGCTCTAGCTGCAGGCTGACTGCAGGCACAACCAGCCGAGGCTCCAAGTAGCCCCGCTCAGTCCCTCCAGGCCTCCTTCCTCCTCCTGAAATCCTTCCCGTTGCTCTTAGCCTCCAGGCTCTTGCTTTCAAGATTGCTTCCCACACTGCAGTCTCCCTAGCTGTTCACGGAGATATGCTTTTCAAGGACACTGTCTTGGGCTTCCTGGCTGGAAAGCCACACTGCCACTTCATTAGTTTGCTAATTACAAGTATAGGAAAAAGAAAATTCTAAATCATTATTTTCCTTATTTCTCTGTTTAAACTCACCAGAATGTTCTTGCAGGAGCTAGAATCAAATTACTCTTGGAACAGGCCTGTCCATAATTTCACCTTATCCCAATCAGTCAGATCTGTAATTGCACCTGATACTGCTGGGGACAAAGGTACATGCCGAGACGCCCTGGAGTAATGGCTTATGGAGAAAAACCTTCACTGAAAGCCAAATCCTCTGTCTGGACGTTCCTTTTATCCGGAGGAGGCCATTCCTTAAAACATCTTTGACAGCTGGTAATGCCTCAGTCTGACTCACTGAAGAATGCACAAGAAAAGCAGAAAGGACTTTTAAAATGGTTCATTTTATCTGCTACTTTAACCTGCACCGAGAGAGACAAGTTTCCTGAAAATGGGACACCAGGCATTCTGCAACAACAGAGCTGTCAGACACAGAGGAGCTGCCCGGAGAGGGCAACGGGTTCCGCTCTGGAAGGGTCTGATTCCCCGGCCCGCAAACGCCGGGAGAACAGGCACAAGTTGAATTCTCTGCACGAAAGCTGGGCACAGAGCATCATGTTGGGATGGCATCAAGCAGGACTCGGAGCAACTCCCATAGTCGCACCTAAGAGAGAATGGGTGATCTGCCCGGTTTTCCACTCTGCTCATTGTGCATTATAAAAAAAAAAAAAAAGGTATATTTGTCCTAGCAAAATTCCCTTCCTAACTATGCTTTTACTCTGGATTCTGTTAGCCTGCATGGAAAAAAAGACAGAGCACTGAGGACATTGGCTTCTTCCTCACCAGCAAATGCTCTTCGGCAAAAAGCACGAAGCGCGTTACTACGTGCACTGCTGGAACTCCAGCGCGGGGGCCTGGGGGCATTCCTGTAGCTGTTGCGTGTTACAGAACACGTACAGAATGAGGAGCTGAGGACGGCCCCTCTGCTTCCGAGGGAGATTCCAGCTTCGCCTTTCGGTCCGCTCCACAATGAGCTGGTCTGGAAGCCAGAGGCCGCCTCGCAAAGCAGGGCCCAGGCTGCTTTTTAAAACATGTGTGTGTGTGGGAGGGGGCCTTCAGATGCCTGTGGGACTCTCATCGATCTTCAAGGGAACATGATAGCTTGCTGAAGATTTAATATAGCTGAAGCTTAATTTCAGTTCTATAAGGACTTGTCAAAGCTGGGAATATAAGTCATAAGTGAAGTGACCGAGGTGCACGGCTCCATGCGTCTCTTTCCCCTTCTCTCCCCGGAGGCAGGAGGGGCAGGCGATTGCTTTGAGCGCGGCGGCGCGCGGGCAGCGCGGCTCCTCTCCAGCCGGCCCTAACTCCCGGCGTTGCCCGTGCACGAGCTCGAGCTCGGCCCCGCTCCGCGTGGGGCTCACGCGCAGCCTCCGGCCTCTGCTCAAGGCCACAGGGCATCAGGACCCTGGCCCAGCCCAGACGCTCCTGCGCCCGGCTCATGGCTGGAGATTCAGCTCTGTATCCACCAGGTGAAGCAGCAGCACATCAACTGCTGCCCCTCTGTGAGCCATGATCACAAGGAAAACACATTTATAGCCGTTCAGAGGCAGGGAGCAGCCGCCAAGGAGACAGGCTACGCTCAGGGTTGGCTGCTGTAAGGAGGTACAAACCCCTCTTGGGAAGTCCCTCCAGCATCTTCTCAAGTGAGCTCCTAGAAGCCCCAACTTCTAGAAGAAAAACTGGTCTCGAGGCTGCAGCAAGGCTCGTGTCCCATCAGTGCCCTCCCTTTGCTGGTTTATTTTGGTTCGGTTGGGAGGCTGTAGAAGCTTGCTAATTAAAATTGATGTTGTGTTCACCGGAGTCCAATTCTACATTGAACTCCTATTGCTTCCTTCTCCTCAAGAGCAGGTCTGCCATATTTAGCCAACTTTTAAACCCATTAGTTAGGGCAGATGCTTAGACCCACAGTCCCTAATGACTTTAAATAGGAGAATTAGTTTATTGATTGATGGCCTAATTGTTGCCACCATGACCACAAATGATATCTTTAAGCCCAAGTAGTTTGTGCTAAAAGAAATCCAGTCTGTGCTGGGGGAGAGGAGGAGGAAGAAACGACACTCTGAGACTGAACAGTAAGGAAGAGGGGCCATCCGGCAAGAACCTGTGATGTGACCCACATGGAGATCTCCAAATTATTCCAGCATTTCAGTAGACAAGCAAAAGTTAATTAAATTACACTTTATCCAATGGAGGTCAAAGCTTTTGATTGCATATGGATGCCTAACCTTTTGCGGGGTGCATTGACTTGCCTGTGCTCTTTGCATGATAATGGACAGATTGCTGAGGCCCATAAATAATAGCATATCTGTCATGGTTCTTTCCCTCCTCTCTTCCTCCTTTCTCTGTCCATGAAAGATTAAATAAGCAGGAGAAAGGGAGCAGGCCCAGTGCAGAGCCGCCTGCCCCCACGGGAGCCGGCTCAGAGATCTCCAAGCCCAGGCCTTCGCTTGCGGCCTTGGACACCCACTGCAACCCCTCATCTAGGGCTGGGTCAGCATTTGGGGATGCCTGGAGAAAAACACATGTTGGTTTGGTCAAACCCATGTTGTCCCGATTACTCAGTCGGTCAAATTCAATTACTCCGGGGCTAGGTGTGTCGGTGGCTCTCCAGTCAGCTCGCCTTGATGGCAGGACAGCCCTCGAGCATCTCCATGAGCACACGGCCGTCCAAGTCACGCTGGGAAGCAGCAGCAGCTCTGCAGAAGAGCCTTGCTGTGTGATTAAGTGTGTCTCTGTATTAATAAAGGCATCTACAACCTGGCCTTGATCCAGGAAGGCACATAAAGTCCCCCTGAAATCAAGAGGTCTTGAGCGTGTGCCTGAATGGCTTATTGAGTAGGGAGAGACTCAAGCCACACGCTTTGCTTGAACGGTGAGCGGCTATTAGGTAACCTGGCGGCGCCGGTGCGAGCGGCAGCTCTGCAGGGTCCCCACGGGCTCCTGCCCAGCCTTCCGCGTACTCAGCTCGCCCAATCCCGAGCAGTTTAAGTCCTCGCTCTCCAGCAGAAACATCCAAGGGTGGATTACTGCAAACCAGGCAGCTCATCTGCAGGACGACCTCACTGCCTCTGGGTGCTGTTTGGGACGCAAGACACATTGCGGACGGCATCTGGCTTTGTCCAGGGTCTTATCAGAAGCGAAAGATGGTGTTCGGCCTAGATCCAGCTGCGCTGCTGGATTTTGTACGCAGCGCTAACGGCCACACCATGTACCAACAGCCCGGTCTCTGCTCCCAAACCGCTGACACAGCAACGTATTTACCCAGAACTATTAGAGCAAGAAAAACAGAAAGGAGGAAAGTAGTCCTTTGCCTTAAGAACTTGGTTGATGATTCTCTCATGTCTAAAAGTCAACACGAAAAAAAGAAACAAAAAACAAACATAAAAACCCTCACAGATTTGCAAGAGGATTTAAGAGGCATCAAGTTGCCTAGATACGAGAACCTGTAAGTACCCAAAAAGTAATTATACAGCAAGAAATTTGTCTCAGCTAAGCAGGTGGATGGGAAATTGGAAATCCATTTGTGAGAGACTTTCTGTTTTCTAACAAGACAGGTTACAGCTCAACCCTGTTCGCAACAGCCTCACGCTCCTGCTCCTGCCCCTCGCTGGCTGGTGCTTGTGAGACTAATGGTGCTGCTTTCCTGCTGCCTCGGCAGCCCAGGCCCTGGGTAACTCGGACACGGTACCCACAGCTCTCCCCATTGCATCTTTGCGATGCTCCAGCAGTGCGGCCAAAGGCTCCTTGGAGCCAGCTTCCCTAGAAATCTTCCCTGGCCATTCTCTTGCATTTGGCTGAATAATTAAGAAAAAATACCTCCTCCACATCTACCTCCTCCAAGGACTTCGCAAAACTTGCTTTGGGTTCAGCAAAGGGTCCTCACATCAATGGTGCTCCCATCGAGCAAGGAATTTCTTTCCCAGCCATGGGATGTTCAGGGACCCAGGGGACAGACCCCAGGGAACAAGCCTGCACGCACACATACGAGCTAAAGCGCTGGCAAGATCAGTGCCTTACAGTAAGGCCTCCTGGGCTCAAAGGCACTTAGCTTTTAAAGACCAATTTCCGCACTCTGACATAAATATTTCCATTTTAATAATTGTCAATGCAATAATTTTTCAAATCCCATTTTCTCCTTAACGCCAGTTCCCACTTTGAGCATCTCACTCAATAAAACGTTAACATCTCCATTTCCCCGCGGTTTCTTGCTGTTCTTCATCCTCCTGCGGAGCCTGGCCAACCTCCCAGTGGGTTTGCCAGCACGCGGGTAGCCGGGGACACGGCCCTGCCACCGCACTCGTGGCTATCCAGCACTGCAGCGTGGCCAGCTGCTGGCCGCTAAGGAAGCGCGAGCGGGAGCAGGGCAGCCTTCTGCTGCTGGAATCGGCTCCGTGTGGCTGTCGTCGTGCTGGAGGCAAGAGAGGTTTTGTTGAAGCATGAAAATAAAGCCATTTAGTTAGATAATAACTGCAAAGCTTCACGAGCCAACACGCCGAGGGCTGCAGGAGGACAGCAGCGCCGTGGGAACAGAGGCGAGGGACAAGTAGGAAGAGACGGGGGCACTAAGTGTACGAGGTTGGACAGCAAGTGTACGAGGTGGCCTTTTACTCTCTCTCATCCCCTGTCTGCTCCTTTTCGGCATCAAAATGGGACCTCAGGGTAGAGCCAGCAGGCACACAGGGAGCAGGCAGGGCTGTGCCTGCAGCATGGAGCCCCGGGTCACGCCGAGCCCGCTCCTGCAAGGGCGCACGCAGCACGTGCTCGTGCTGCTCCCTCTGCCCTCCCTCACTCAGGAAACTTCCACTCAAGGGGTTCCTTCTTTTCATGCAGTAATTCATGCACGTCTCATAATTCTGCGTTTCTGATATCAGTATTTCCTGACAAGAGAAAGCAGAGGTTGGGATCGCATCCCGTATAAATCAGCCTGTTAATACTGAAATGCGTAGGGCTCCACTGGTTCACGGGTGCGGCAGACAAATTTACATGAAATATCCGTCACTTTGGAACTCAAGCAAGTGTCGTCCCACGCGGCACGGACTGTTTGAGGTCCGGGGAGGATGCTGGGGGGGCGATAGTCGTAGGTCTAATCCCACCATGAGACACTGACCTCAGCCCAGCAAGCATCTTTTGTTCTGTGTTCTTTTTTGTTACCTCTCCACGGCGCTGGGAACATTTCTCTCTCTTTTTTTTCTTTTCTTTTTTTCTGAAGGCAAATTCCAGCTCCAAAGAAACAAACTGTTAAACATTTATCACAACTTGCTCGGGTTATGTGAAACATGAGTGGGAACGGCTCTGCCCTCGCTTGGCTCCGTGTCCTCCCCCGGCACCCAGCCCTGCCCGCAAGGGGAACAGGCCTTCGGGTGATCCTCGCAGCCGCCAAACAGGCATTTAGTGGTCTTCAAGGACCCATAAAACACTCCAGTAGTTTGCTGCTTTATATCTGACTATCCTCTACATTAGCCATTTAAATTAAAACATTTATAATTAATTGAACAAATCATTTCCTCTCGCCCCCTTTGGGGACTGGTGCGTATAAGTCTTCGTTAAATTCTCGTCTCTTTAAGGCACTGGGGTATCCATTCTGTTTATATGGCCGTTTTTTCCTGCAGAGTGTGAATCAAGGGCAGGCAGAGAGCAGTTTTAACTGGAAAATCAATTGATAGGAAAGACAAATAAACACAGGCTTTCCAAAAGGGTAAAGAGCTCTGCACCCGGAGCCATCCTGAAAGGGAAACACCCAAGTTTTGGGATCAGGATTGTCCGATGGGCCACAGCCTGGGGGGGCTGGAGCGAGCGGGATGCTGCTGAGGGCAGCGGTGTCGGGGGGATGCAGTCTGCAGAGCACCGAGTGCCGGCACAAGGGCTAACTCTGCCTTATTCAGGAGCTGCTCTCAGATAAGAGGCTCAAACGCAGGATTATCTGGGCAGCGTGATCCTCCCCACCAGCTCACCGCCGTGGTGCTGGGACCAGCGACACCCCCTGTGCGGATATCACAGGCCCGTTCCCAGCAGGGCAGCCTGGAGACACCAAAGAGGACACCCCGGGAGAGCCCCAGGGCTTGGCAGAGAACCCGGTTATTGCGAGGCCCTGGGGAGGCCGCTCTCAGCAGCCCAGACCTGCTCTTCCCCGGTGGCGGAGCTCTCCAGCTCCTGCAGAGCTCCAGAACGTGCCCTGCCCCGTGCACCACAGATGCCCCGCACGGCCCTGCAGGGCAGCCCAGGTGCTCCCCGCGGCTCCGGAGCGGCGCTGACAGCACGGCAAGGAGGCGAGCCGCGCCGGGGGTGCAGAGCGGCGTGGGCTGCTCCGGGGGGACGGTGGCGCTGACAGGCGGTGACGGGGACCGGAGCCAGCCCTTGCGCGCGCCTCCCGCCGGGCCGGGCACGCAGCTCAGACAAGCGTGTCCCCGGCCCGCGGCGCGCGGCGCTGCCTGCCCAGGGGCTCCCGTCACCAGCACGGAGCCAGCGCCCGCCTTTTCATTATCAAGAAACGGTGCAGAGCATCAAAGCCCATTTAACTCAGGCTGATAGGGAGATATTTGTCAGGGCCCCACTTTATTTATTGTTTTTCCTGCACGAACCACCGCTGGAGCTGCCCGGGCTGAGCCCATTCACAGACACGGAGCTCTGGAGAGGAGGGTCAGCAGAGCTGCTGCCTCCCTCAGATCTGCCCAGAGCCACACTTAATATGCTACAGCTTTATAGCAGACACTCTCAGTTTAATCATCAAAATACCTTGCAGGGGATTAACTGCCAGTTTCTTCTTAATCACTATTGATATAATGAGATGACAGCCAGCTTTGCAAGCAGGGGGAGCGTATTTGCCATTGCTGCTCCTGGGCCTGCTCTCCATTTGGCAGACTTGGGAGCTAATCCGAGACGGATGAAACTCAGCCTCCCTGGGGACGGGAGCAGGTTTGTGGGGCAGATTTCCAAGCGACCTCAAGCTCAGCAGCTTTTGAGAGAGCTGGAAGGTTCCTGAAAGAATTCCTCAAATTGCACAAACTCCGGAGGCACCAAGAGCAGTGCAGGCAGCTGGGCCAGCTGTGGTGGCAAAGCATTGGTATGAGGTATCCATGAGAAAGCAGGATCCGCATCCAGAGAGCTAGAGCAAGGAAGAGGAGCTAGAGGCCAAGGAAATCCCTGAACTAATCCTGAACTGGGAAAACTTTTCACCACTGCTGGATGTCCAGGCTCCAGTTCCTCTGCAGCCAGAGGGGCAAGGGGAAACCCTGCTCCTGGAGAGGATATTAAACACCAGACACAAGTGCTGCCTTCCCCTCCCTTCCCAATCCTTCTCATCTCCCAAAGTAAAAAATAGAAAATTAAAAATTTATTTTCCCAAGCAATAAATCCCTTGATAAGAGAAATGCCAAGGAGGAGGAGAGAGTCAGTCAATCCTGAGATAGTTCCTCTCTTTCTGTTCCAGTGGGATGACTGCTTCCAGCAGAGGACGGTTTGCAATGAGAACGTCTCCCCGCCCCAGCCCATCTTCCCGCCCCAGGAGCTGCTGGGCCCCTGCTCCTGACCCAGCTCCCCTGCACCCGGCAGCTCCTCCCGGGCCTGCGGGCACCTTCCCTACTTAACTGGCTGCCCGCCCTGGCGGCCTGCACTACGCACCAAGACCCAAGGGGCACTCAGCATCTCTGCTCTGCAAAACGGCAAAGGAGCCTACGAGCAGCACCCCGAACCACAACCCTCAAGCACAAGCAACAAACCCTGGGCTTGCCGTAAACTCCATCAACGCTTTCCCCCCGCCCGCTCTGGGGAACCAGGCGCCCCTCACGCGGAGGACAACCCTGCTAGGACTCGTGTCTTGCTTAGATTCTGAGGAGAAAGGAACTGTTATGAGAACCAGATCAGAAGCGACACAGCTCATTATCACGAGGTGAGGCCCACTTGGAGACAAGGGCAAAGTTAATAGAAAACGTACCCAATCCACAGTGGTAACTTTAATTGTTACAACTAATGAAGCCTATTTGGAACGTGCTGAGTACCCGGCGCTCTGGATGCGGCTCCCAATTCATCTTCCATGTCAGTTGTCTCATTGCATCAGATCCAGTCATGCGTGTGGGCGGTGCCCCTTCCCCTGGAACAGACTGGGTGGATAAACAAGTTCTGCACGATCCATCAGTGGAGCTGTCGGGCGCAGGACAGGCACCCGGTGGGGACGCTCGGTGGGGCAGCTCATGTCTCCCAGTGGGCAGGCGGCCAGGGACTGACCGGCCTCCAAGGAGGGGCTGGAATTTGACTCTTATTCCCACGAGGAGCTTTGTGCAGGAGGCCAGGAGCCCAGCACCTCTCCTGTCACAGAGAAAGGGCAGTCACCTCTGGGCCTTGTGCTACCCGTCCCCGCAGCACCAGCTAGAGCAGCTGCTCCAGGTCACCATGACGGATGCTCGGAGATCGGGAGCTCGGAGGTGGGTCACAGACACTGCCCTGGCCCCGACACCTCCCAGCATATTTTCTAGGCTCACGTCTGGAATTAGGGACAAATTGTAATTTCTTTGGTAAGAAAACCTTTGGAGGAGAGGGCTCATGATAGATTTCAGGTTTTATGAGAGCTGACAAGGAGCGTTGCTTGCGCTGCATTAGAACTGGCAGTTTGTCAAACGGCGAGGTCGGCGGTGACCGTCCCTGAGGCCCTGAGCAGACACTGGGATCATCTTCCCTGGCCCACCTTGTTTTGTCTGAACACGGGAATTAAGGACGTTGCCTCCCTGAGCCCCGCCAGACCTGCTGATCAACGCGCCCCGGGCCAGCGCATGCACCCGGTGCGGGTGCCCAGCGCCCGAGCTGCCAGGGCGAGCGGCCGAGCACGGACACGCAGCGCGGGGCCAGCAGCGGCTCCCCCGGATGCCCCCCGGCAGGGGCCAGGCCTGGTGATACAGACCGCGGCACAGCTGGACGCCACCAGCGTTCGGTAACGAGCCACTGCAGGGCTGCGATGGATGGAGCCATCCACTCGCCCATCCAGCTATCCACCATGCTGCAGCATTGCATCCCTGTGACTCTCTAAGCAACCTGCTTGCCTTCACTGGAGAGAAAAAAATCCATTGGAAAGAAGAGGGGGTTGGGGAAGATAATTATGGTGCACAAAAATTAAAGAAAAATGATGTAAAGAAATTACTTCTTATATAAAAGGCTACCATATAATGGACCACTAAAGCATTCCATCAAGTAAAACTAACACATTTATTTGAAGTGCTAAAAAGGAACCTTCAATCTAAGAACTTCATTTTTACACTGCAATGAATTCAACTGACCTTTGCGTGGCAAAGATGCGGTAGTTAAGGCAAGGTACGGAGCCGCCTCCAGTGTCTGCCGCCACTGTCACGGGGGTGCCCGTCTGCTCGCTATGGCCTGCAGCCCATGGGAAAGTGTGGCCAGATCTCTCCTCCCGGCACCAAGCGGGGTGGCCGCTGTCCCCAGGGCTGTCCCAGGCTGCTCCAGCCTCTGCAGCCACCAGCTGGGGCTGCCACCAGCTCCCACAGCCTCTCGACGAAGAGGAGACATGGGAAGGTGCTGCCCTCGAGCGGAGCCAGCACGGCCCCAACTCTGGCCTGGCCCTGCTTTGTTACTGGGGCTGCCAACGTCCCACCTCAGGACACGACTGAGTGCCCAAACCAAGGGCTGGTGGCGTGAGGTGCACGGGGTGCCCGGGCTGCTGGGCGCAAGCTCCGCTCCTTGCGCTCTTCCTCAAGCCCGCGGGGCTCGTGAGCAGCGCCAGGGCGGGCTCCACACATCTGCAGCCTGGTGCCAGTAATCACTGGTAATTTTCCAGAGCCTGGATGACATATAGGAAAGATGTAGATGCTCTAATTGCTGTGCTGAGTGCCAGGGGTGCTGCTGATGAGGGAGGCAGGCACGCAGAGACGCGCACACCCGCCATGCCAATTAGGGTAGGAAAACAGCAGCGAGGAGCCAACAGACTCACGAGCCCTTCGTAAGAAAACAGTTCTGAGTGACCTACCCTCAACACAGCAAAGCCACCCGAACAAGCGAGGAGACACCCGCTGCTCGTAGGGCAGGACACAGCTCAAGCCGTCAGCCAAGTAGCAAAGCACATTCCAGCTAATAACACCATGGTACCTGCCTGGGTCCTCAACTCAGTAAGGACAAGAAACCACACACAGAACAGCAGTGCTGATCAGTAAAACCACGCTCCTGCTCCAGGTACCTCCACTGGCTCCGGGAGGATTCCTGCAAGGTGCTCCAGGCATCTGCAGTGCAGGAAAAGGTCTACGGAAGGTCTGCATCACTACGCCCAAGCCCAGCCTTCTGTAACTAACACTGCTCTTGGTCAGCTCAGAGGATCAACCACGCGACTGCCAAAGCAAAACGCTTGCTCAGCCAGCCAAGGCTGAAAGAAAGCCCCAGGAAACCTCAACAAACTCAAATGCCCCCGGGGGCAGGTTTCATGGGCTGACTTACCCTAGTGATCACCAGAACTCCGACCTGGAGGGTTTGCTCCCCCCGCAAACAGCCTGTGCTGCTCAACAGCCTCTTTATGCCCTCCTGGGTTGCTCCCAAGCAGCTGCTCAGGGTTGGCCTGTTGCTGCTCAACAAATCCCTGAGCAGCACAGAGATGAACTGCCCCCTCCAGCAGGGCCATGAGGCACCAGAAGAAAGGACTGGATGCTTGTTATAAGCACCTTGGAGCAGCTGGAGTCTTTGATTTAATCAGAACCTTTTCTCCTGCCCAGCCTGAGACCAACTTCCAGGCTTGGTGAAACCCCAGAAAGCTGCTGACAGGATCCACATCCCCCTTGCGACTTCTTCTTGACCCTCTGTTGCTAATCAGACCCCTACAGGTGAACACCGACTAAAGAACTAAAACCCATAAAAATGACGGGAAAAGTGGCCCTGGTTGGGGCTGTGAGGGTTATCCAGGTATCAGGAATTCTGAAGTGTCCTGAGCACTGGCACGTGCAAGGAGGGACTTGCCAGCCTCGGTAGGAAAAGGCTGTTGTCCTCCTTGCACGGAGCTGGTCTCCATGTGTTGGAGGGGATGGGGGAGGCATGCTGGGGCTTGCTGGACAGAATGGGAGAGAAACAGAAGTTCCAAACAACCCTCGGCAAGCAGCGCTTGTTATTTATTGCAGAAAGTGGCATTAATATTACTACACTTATTAATACATAAAGCTGTAGCATTATTACAAAAGCTGCTGCAAAACACTGCATTACTATTAATGCTGACGTTCATATATTAATAATATATTTTTTACTGGTTTGTTCTGTAGCTTGCACTTCCCTGAGAGCTTTTTTGCTTCAAGCTTTTTTGAAAAAAAAAACCAAAACCAGTATCTTCAATAGAAGAGCTCTTAAATCTAATCAAGGCCTCATTTTCTTAGATCCTGGCCAAAGAACACACGGTGGGAAGCTGAGACCGGCTTCTGCCCCTTTCCTCAGCCTGATCCTGGCTCTTGGTGATGACCCAAGTCTGTGTTTCACTGCCTACATGGTAGCGTGGACCCAGCAAAGCGAGGGCCACTGAAACACAGGGACCAGCGTGTGAGCTCCTTGCAAAGGGCCTCATAAATCCTGGCACTGGGTAAGTTACATTCTGCTGGGCTTGCTCCCAAATCACACTCATTTTTCACACTGAAATTCCACCCCATTTTGGCAGGAAATCTGCAAAAAAGAGCCGGCATGGTTCCACATGTTTGTGCAGGAGAAACGCCAGCACGACAGAGAGCGAATGAGGCAGCACTGGGTCTCCAAGGTGTCTCAAGACTCCTTTGCCAGCAAAGTCAGACATGACTGAGTTTAAAGTTACCTAAGGAGGAACTGGACCCTTGAGCAGTGCGAGCCGTTCGTCTTCCTCAGCTGGCCCAGGAAGGGAGGTGCTGAAGCCAACCAGAAAAGCAGAGCGGCAGCAAAGGAGCCCCATGACAGCGGGCAGGCTGAGCCGGGGGGAAGCTGCGTTGTGCTGCAGTCCGCACCGGTGAAACCTCCACAGAACTCCCCGTGCTGCTCCGTTTTCACTGCGGACTCGGAAATCGGCTGCAGTGTCTCAGGCTCAGGGGATTTCTTAATTCCAATGTGCATTGCCAGCATTCGTGCCACGGAAACAGCCCATGTGGGCAGCTGTTTATTCCAAGCCTGCGGCTCCTGGAGTCTGGGGCATGTGCACAAGCCTCACCTTTTGTTTTTAAGCAAACTTGCAGAGCTTACGTGTGTGGACAAATGTTACCAAACATAACCTTGAAGACTTCACCTTCCAAAGGCCAGTGTAAGTAGCAGTATTTCCTTTCTCAGCCTGATGCGCTGCAACCCAAGCTACTGGATTATTTTGGGACAGGGAGCGCTTTATCCAGTAAGAGGTGGTGGTCCTTAACCATCCCACCCTCCTTGCTGGCTACCGTGCGCAGAGGAAGATGTCAGGGGAGGAGATGTCTCAGACTAACACGAGCAAATCTCTCCTCTCTCTTTGTCTTCCAGGGTTTAGAAAACATCCTTTTAGGAACAGATAAACGCACAATGGAGAAACTTCTCATTTCCTCTGTGGTCAGAGGCAACATATTTGGGCTCAAGTAGATAAGAATTTGATGTTCTGGATAAGTGCAGATTTCTACTGGCCACAAAGGAGACATTAATGCTTTTTCCTGTCCACTTCAAGCTTTAATAAAAGTATCACTGCTTTTATCTGGCTGCAAAAAAATCCCAAGCAGCAGCAGCAAAGGAGCGTGGAGGAGCTGACCCAGACCTCTGTGCTGCTCCGTCCCGGGCGCCGGGGAGCAGTGTGCTGCCTTCCCGGCAGCAAGAACAGCACCTCTCTGGCAGGAGCTTTAGAGGGGCTTGAAGGAAAACTCCAGCTAATAAGAAAGCTAAATCCCCAGATCTTAAATACAAATGATCAAAGAGCTCCTGAGACAACCCCCAAAAATTAAAGAAAAATCTAAAAGCACACAAGCCCAGGAACAGCTGAGTTTTACCCTTAATGCCTAAGTCTATGAAGAAATCTCTGCCACTATTGATTTTACATGGCGGAGGCTCTGCGATGCTGCTGATGGAGAGCAATATGAAACCCCAAGACAGGGGAAAAGGGGAAGACTCCATGGCTTTCCATATTTGATGAACTTTCAGCCAAGGAAAGGCCATTAAGAGCTACTTTGAAAAGTGTTCTGACCTCAAACAAGCCCAGAAACCCAGGAGCTCCTTCTCATGGCTCCCTCCATTCCTAGTTTGGCAACTGGAGAATGGGGAAGAGGCAGGGGAAAAAGCTGTGTGGTTGCTGCAGCAAGCAGTGATTTCTATTCCCCTCCCCATCTCTGCCGGCTGGCTCAGACAGACCCAGTTCCTTGCAGCTGGCCAAGTGTAGATATTGCAAGTTTCAAATAAAAACCTTACTTATCTTGCCAGAGAAAAAGTATTGGCTTTAAATGCTACACGTTCAAACAGAAAATATTCTTCTTAGGCTCTGAACAGCTTTGCACAGAACACAAGCTCATTATTTCTCAGGCTGCTTCTTCTCCTCACCATGAAAAGCATTTCCACTATCAGTATCCTTCTAGGATTTTCTTATTTTTTTAATGCACACACACATTTCCCTCATTCTCTCCTTTCTGCAGCTCTGCCCCTTGCCAAGGCTTTGCTTCCTCGGAAGCTGCCTGGGATGCCGGGCGCACACCCGGGGTGGAGGACACAGGGCTCTGCTGCTGGTCCTGGTGCTTTCTGTGCTTGTCAAGGATGTGGAACCACCAGACTGACGGAGGAGCAACGGGCCAGAGCGGCTGGTCCAGTGCTGGGCTGCTGGTGACACGTTCTAGTCTTCAGGAGTCTTGGCTGTCCCTGCACGGAGTTCAGGGCAGAGATTTCACTACCATAAAATCGTACGGTTTAAGAAACCAATTTACTTATTAGCTCTAAAACTGAAAATGAGGAATATCTGGTCATTAAGGACTATAAAAATTTAGGGAGAGCTGAGGCAGAGAGGGAAGGTAGCCTTGGGCCTCATGCAGGCTGGCAGCAAATCTCCCACAGCTGCCACCATCCTCCCCAAAGAGTACTCACCTTTTATTTTATTTTTATCCTCTTTTCAATGCATATCCCTACCCGTGCCAGAAAGGAGGAAAAAAAGTTCATCTCACATTGAGACTCACAAAGAAAGTAAATAAAAGCTCCTTTTCTTGGAGCAGCACGTCAGGACGTCACGAGCCACTTTGCTCTTGTTCTGCTGGTCCCGAGGGCTGCAGGATGCGGCTTTGTCACCTCTCCCCTGGCCCCAAAGGCACCAGCTGATCCCAGTGACACCAGCCTCTCTCAAAGGTCAACAGGGAGGTCTTTGTCAAGCTTTGATGTGCTCCTTTCCTTCTGCTTTCTATTCCTTTTGCTACTTCTGGCCAGGGCCCCGTCCCGACCGTAGCCCAGGAACGTCCTTTCCTCGGGAGCATTGACTGCGGCCAGCGCCGAGCCCCAGGAGCCACGGAAGAAGCTTCACCCCAACCAGCCCCGTGTCCTCGCACTGCCGGTGCTCCGGCCGCACCTCGGGAGGGTCAGTTGGCAATAAAACACATAGACAAGCAAACTGACAAGGGACATTTCTGCCGAGGCTGCCCTGGGCTCCAGGCCAGCACTGGAGCCTGGAGCGGAGCAGCCGGCTCAGCCGCAGCCAGAGCCTCCCACCGCCCCGGGCCGCGGCACCGAGCAAGTGGGGGAGGACCGAAGCTCCCTCGCTCGAGTGAACTGGGGACGACGGCTGAAAATGTTTGAACTTGCTTCAGAACTAATGGGAGTTAGATGCCAAAATACCACTGTGGATCTGCCCTCCTGGATCTTCACCTTGGTTCACTGCTCCCTGGGAAGGCAATGCAGAGTGAAGGATGGGTTTTCCTCCAAGAATTTGCTGACTAGACGTAACGGGCGGTAGGTAAAGCTCACCTGGTAATATCTTACCCTTCAGAGGCCTTTCAAAACTCTAGGTAGAACAAGCATCCATCAGGGCTGACACTTTAATTCAAACACTGTTATTTTCACATCATTTAAGTGAGCAAGCTTCTCTTCCCACTTTTGTTTTGCAATTGAAAATATGTCGAAGGCAAAGCACGACTGCCAGCCCGCACCCTGCTGCCTGTGCCACCGGCACTGCTCCGGGGGAGCGATCTGCGTTCCAGCTGGGATTAAACACGTGAAGGTGGGCAGGTTTAATCCCATGTGATTGTTCATTTTGCCTAGAATAAAAGAAAAAAGAGTATTCTCTTGCTGAAACAAATCAAGGCCAGCTGATGCTGACGGCAGCGGGCCAGCTTTACACCTCACTGCATACGCAGGGAATAAACATAAACCACACGAGCTGGGAGCGGAGTCGGACTCCGGTTACAGGTAGCGCCACCTCGGCAGAGCAGGATTGATGCGCCCGCCACGCGGAATGGGAGCGTGCCCGGTCTCGTGCTGCCCTGCGAGACCCTACCTGCGGTCGGGACATTCCTAGAGCCCCAGGCCCAGCTTCTCCTCTGTCTTCTGGAAAAGTTTGGAAATATTCTGCTTTGGGGCTGCCGTCTCCCTCCCAAACAGTCAGATGCAGATACTCCAGCACAGGGCTTGCAGGCAGGAACAGTCTCACACAGTTTGTTTATGACAAAGAGAAAAGTCAAATTACAGAAAATGTAATCTGAAAGTAAAAAAAAAAAAGGGGGGGGGGCTGGTGAATGTGAAATGAAGCATCATTGTTTCTTTCCATCCATTTTAAAAGATGTTCATTTATTTTAACATTAAAAAAAGAAAAAGAAATGCACAGTACATAATAAACACTTCCGTGCAAAAAATATGATTTGTAAGCAACTCCATATTTCATTTGTTTTGAAATAATCTCTCTACAATACGTCTGGATGAGTATTTAAGGAAAACAGTTTCCTAACTTCTTCCTAATCCCATGCAGGACTTGGGTCACGTTCAGCTTAGTGTTTGGGCAAGAAGCAGGACAGTTTTCCCTCCACGCACATGTACTGCTTTGAAAAGACACGAGCAGCCCGACATGAGCAGTGCTCGAACCGCTCACTCCTCACTAACCAGACACGAGTTTCAGCTGCCCTCATCACACCCAGCTGCAAATGACCGTCAAGCCAAAACGCTGCTTCTGTCCACTGACTATAAAATTAACTTAAAGCAAACACAAAGGCTGACAAGCTGAGCTGTTGGACAAAGAGGTGCAGACGATGCCCCGGGGCGTGTGGCTCAGGCCTGGGAGGTTGCTGCGAGTTCAGGGGCTCCTGCCGAGGGCAGCCCCCCCTCGCTGCGCCCGCGTGTCCCCGTGGCCGGGGACCCTCTCCATGGAGCGCAGCGTCGTGCGGGATGCCGAGCTCCGCGCTCGCCGGGAACCGGCCGCGGCAGCCAACGGGCGCAGGGCTGCGGAGCCGGGCAGAGCGGTCCCCGCAGCCCCGCCGCGGCTGTGAACGCTCCTGCCTGCACTGCCCTCGAGCAGGACCCAGGTGAGCGGGAAAGGCCCCGTGCTCCCCAGCAGAGGCTGCTCCAGGGGCATCACCCCAGGGCCCTCGGGGCTCAGCTGGGCACGACAAGAGCCACGTGGGGCGAACTGTCCTCCCACGTGCCCGCGGATGGATGCTCTGCGCCAGGACGGGCTCTGCTTCCGCAGGCACCTCTCCTGGAAGGGCATGTGCACCCTTCCTGCCAAAAACTGCTGCTCAACAAATATGTGTCTGCAAATAGACACTTTATGAAGGGTTTCTTCCTTATACGCTGTAATTTAATACAAAGCATTTTTTTGTCCTATGAACCAGATAGGAGCTCTTGAAGCCACTCACATTCTCGTTCCTTTATTTGATAGATCATGACAGTATTATTCTGTCCTCCAGTGTTTCCAACGAGAGGGGATATCAAAGTGGGTTTGGTTTCCAAGTTAGGTTTTAAATGCCTTGTGGCTTCTCAGCACATTTTTTTTTCTTTGGGCAGATCATCTACCTCCCTCCCCTTCTCTTCTTCTCTCCAGGAAGCCTGAGATTTCTTTTTATGTAAAGAAAAAAGAATTCTTTCTTCTTCCTCTGCTGCTACATCCTAAATGATTCTTCCTTCCTCTCCCGGGGCCCTTGCTGCCCTCTCCCAAAAACAGCAAGAGGGTGAGAACTTCCCAGGGGAGCCCGTCCTGGTGCCTGCCGCTGGGTGCAGCTGGGGGCAGGGCTGGCACACGCTCGGCCCCATGCAGGAGAGTGACCCAGCCCAGCACAGGGGCATCCGCAGGCCCTGCCAAACGAGCTGGGCTGAAGCAGGGCAGCTCCTGGGCTCCGCACTGCCCGGCGAAAGGGCTGCAGCTCCAGTTACCTCCCACGAGCACAACCTTCCTTCCAGCTTACAACAGCCCTTGTGCAAAGCCATGGGAAGGCGAGCGGCGCAGCAGGACCGTTCCATGTGCGGCTCTCGTGGAGCACCATCAGGCTGCGGGAGCCCAGGGCCTGGGTGCTGGGTACCACGGGCACTCAGCTCTGCCCTTCTCCAGCCCAGCCCTGCCCTGCCACGTCCCCTAACACAGCAACCGAATGATCTCAGTCAGGGCCTCCAGATGCTACTTTAAAGCAATCAAGAAATAATTTCCAAGAGTGAAGTGTCATTAACATCTTGTACTTGGTCACCTCTGCAGCCGGCAGAGGTTTAGAACATTGTCTCAAGTAGGTGTGATTTACTCTGACAGTGATCAAACGATCCTAATGGTTTGTCAGGCAGCTGTCATATCCAAATCTGCTTATTATGAGGACCTGGGAGCAAAAGCAATTTATTTAGTTTGTTTACGACCAGGATGAGTCTGGACACCCCAGAGCCATTAAACAAGAAGAGGCGTCTCTGCAAAGCTAGAGCTGTGTGATTACAGCAGGCAGCGGAAGCGGGCTTTCTCCAGCGCGGCCAAGGACTTCCAAAGTGCATGAATCAGAAACTGCAGCAGCGTGAAATTTGACCAAAGCAAACCAAATTAGGTGCCCAAAGCCTAGGCATGATGGTTTTTCAGTAACAGCTTTGATGACCTTTAGGGGTGGGGAACCTTTTGGCATGAAATGAGAATTTCTCAGATTTGCACAGCTTATCCTTAGATCAGACGTATGTGCAAGCGGGCTCAGAGAAAGGGAATGCTGTGGTGCTACACGGGAAAGAGGGGAATCGCCCCTCAAACCAGGCATGCCCAGCAGCACTGGGATAGCGTGGACGCAGCCTGACGACACTGCAGGCCTCAGAATAGGCGTGCTGCCACTTCCCAGGCAAGCCCTGGGGCTCTGATTTTCCAGAGCCAGGCACTGCCATCCCCACACGCCTCAGATATTGCAGCCAACCTTGTGAAATCATCCCAAGAGACATTTTGGTGGCACATCCCCATGAACAACTCCCTAACAAAATGGCATTTTGTGATGAAATTCTATTTCGTTGGAAAATTCCCAACCACCTCTTTATGAAAGAAAAAGCAGTTCGCAAATCAGCACCTCATCTTCTATTCCATTTAAATGATCTACCATCTACAGCAGGGCTGAGCCTCTCCAGAGTCTGTATCCAAGGCAACCGGAGCTACCAGGGAAAAAATGGATCCAAGAAGATATTAAAATCACAATATCCTTCCTGAGCAAGGTAGAAATAATGAGCGAGTGCTGCACTGGTTCCCTGCACCATGGGCTGGCTACGAGCCAGCAGCTGGGTGAAGATCACTGGCTTGTTACCCAAGACCAGGCTTGTGGAGGCATCTGAAGGTCCTACAGATGCAGAGAGGCACCTTCAAGCCTGCGCCCGGGCTCACAAAACCTCACGATTTATTCACTACTGCGAAACCAGCCTGCAGCCCAGGAAAGCTGCAATCCCAAGCAATATGAAGGGGCCTGTATTTCAAATTTACATACATTTGGGAATTCCGATATACTGAGAACAGTTTCACAAAGACGAAACGTGAGGTGCTGCCTTGGCTTCCACACGGCACTGGCAGCCCCATGGGACCTGTCGCTTCCTTCGAGGTCACCTGGTGGGTTCTGCCCTTCTCCACGATGAGGAGAGGGCCAAGATGCAACGACCCGGGCCGCAGGTGTCCCGTCGTCCCGCCGCCCCGGTGCCGCGCAGGACCCCGGGGCACTGTCCCCACTGTCCCCACCGAGCACTGAAGGCCCTGGCAGCAGCGCCGGGCGCGCGGGGCCGCGGCTCGCAGCGGCGACACCTCCTCTGCTTTGCATGGCAGGCTGCACCGCACTGCTGCAGTAATGAATCACTTCTGCGTGTGTCGCTAAGCGCTTTATGAAGCCCAGAATCAGGAGAACATGTCAAAATGCTCACGCTCTGCGTGCACTTGGCACGAGAGGAAACCTCCCGGAGTCAGGCTGAGAGAAGGATCGCAGTGTAATTTGTTTTGATGTCTCAAGACTCCAGATCCTCCAGTTTCCATTGCAGGACAAGCTCACACTGATTTTATGATGAAGGGCAGCTTTGCCTTGCAAGTCCAAAGTCAAAATCTGGGCTTATCTTTCCTTTGTGCCTCTCCAGAGCAACGCAAGATGTTAAAGATTTGATTTGCAAAGAGACTGTGCAAACATTTCTCTTTATCCTATCCTCTCTTCGAGCTGCTTCAAGATTTTAAAGCAAAATGCTGATCTCTCCTAGGATTTATACTGAAACCAAAGGAATCAGTCGAGAATTAGTTCTATAAACCACATCCATATTTGCTCAGAAAGAGACATGATTCACTCCAGAGGAAGTCCACGAGCAGCGTGTAGTCAGTGAACCACGAAGACCACAGGAAGAGCTCCCGGTGACTCCAGCAATCCCACAGCAAGCCTCCTCGGAACACACTCTGAACTTCCACTTACGTCAAACCCAAGCGTCAACACACGCTGTAGATGCTGTTTTGCTGCAAACATTTGAAGAGCTGCACGGAGCAGGATCCAAACAGTTCCACATAATGCATGCCTGGCACTAACGCATCAGTGCAACCAACCTGAGAGGCCTGCAGCAGCTCTACCCAACGCATCCTGACGGCTGCTCATCTAACCCGTCCTCGGAGGTCTGCACAGATGTTCACTTCACCAGCACTGGCATGCCTATAACCATCGGTTCCATAGCTGGAACCAGAGTAATTTATACCCGCAAAATGCACGTGTGTACCTGAAAAAAGTGCATCTCCTCAAGGTTTAAACTGTGTAACTATGACAGCAAAACAGTTTAAACTTTTTATGACAGTTTTCAGCTAGGAAAACACCAGCATGGTTTTTAAAGTAACAACTAACCAAAATTCACAGCCTCAATCACTGAATCATTTATTCAGTGGTTTTTAGTGAATTTTTAAAATAAAATGTTCAGCAAAGGATATTTATTCATTCCTCATTGCATTTGGGTTGTAAAAATAATCAAATTAAATTTCACTCTCGAATTCCAGCAAGACTTCAGAAGCAGAGGCAGTCCTAGCAAGCCAGGGCAGAACCATCTGTGACCCTTGCCTGTTTCCAACCAAAATTCCAGTCTTTGATGGCCAGTGGGAGCCTGGAAGACCCTGGCTAAGCAGCAGGACCCCACGCCTCCACGTGCATCCAACACCAAGAGCGCTCAATCTCCCTCCTGTTCTCACTGCCAGCTGTGATGGGAAGTATTTCAAACGCATGTGTGTTTTCCTATGCCTACCCGCTTTAAGGAGCTGTTTGCAGCTCCGCTCACAGTGGCGGCAGCGGCCCAGGCAGGATGCGGTGCCCGCGGGAGCGCCCGGCGGCACCGCGCGGCTCCGTCTCTCTGCAGCCGATCGCGGCGCTGCCTCGCAGGCCCCGGGGACCTCTTGCTCTGTCCTCGCCTTTCGTCCTCCCAAGTTCAAGCACTCGCAAGGCCCGGGTGCGGGGCTGGCCTGTGGTGTGGGGCTGAGCCCACGCACGCTGCCCCTCGCCGCAGGACTGGGCCTTGCCTTCCCTGTCCCTCCGGGCGCCTGGAGCTGGACACAGCCCGGGCACTGAGTCTGGCTCCTTGCCTGGGGCGCAGGGACCCTTTTCTTTTCTCCCCCTTTCCGAGGGGAGGTGCGTGAGGAAGGCGCCAGCCGCCAGGCTCTGCCCCAGGACAGCATCTCTGCAGCTCGCTCTCCTCGCCGCGGGGGCTGATGACGGCGGCTCTCCCCATCGCCGCAGCACAGGCAGAACGAGCCCGTTTCCATGACAACTGGCCTTTCTGCATGTCCAGCATGTGGCCGGAGACGGAGACGCTGGGAAGTCGGAGGCTGCGTCGTCACGGCTGCTCCCTCAGCCCTGTGTGCGGCAGGCGCCCCGCGCGCCCCATCCCGCCGTCCCGGCAGCTGCGTCTGGGGCACAGGATGCAGAGGAACAGAGCCGTTTCCCCCAAAATTTCAGAGACTGCTGGCCGGTCCTTCCCCCTGACCTGGAGAGGTGGTAGCCGGGGCTGGGAAAAGAGTTCTGCTCCACACTGCAGGAGCCCTAAGGCATGGAGACGCTCACAGGTCTGACTCGTGCCTGCGCGTGCGCCGGGGAGGCGCGGGGACATGGTCCCACTCTCAGTTTTGTCTCTGCGTGGCCTAGAAGCCCTTGCAGCAGAGGCAGCAGACGTGAGCCCAGCTCCAGCAGATCCCTGCATAAAAGCTCAGGGTGCCTCTGCAGTGAGGCCGGCTGCACCTGCAGCTATACATTTGCTCACACTGTATTTATAATTAATTGTTTGTACTATGCTTTGAAGATAAAAAAGAGCAGGTTAGGTCTGAGGGATCCACTGTGGTACTGCAGACTAGCCCAGTACTTAGTGGTTTTGCATCTTGAAGGAGAAACGTCTCACTGGGGAACCTTCACTGGGTATCTAGAAGAAAATAAGCCCCTTTACTGCATGTATTAAAGGGTAGAGCCCCCTCCTAGGCTTTAACACGTGCATTAATGAGCAGAGCTCGGTGTCCCAGCAGCATCCCAGATGGGGATGCTAGAGGGGAGGGGCCTGGAAGTGAGCAATGCCCTGGAAAACTCAACCCTACCTGGCCCAGGGACTTGATTTTCTTTTGCTTGTCTTCTGTTGATCAGTACTGAAAACTGTGCTTACAAAACCACTCATTTTAGCAGAGTTAATTTTAAATGTCAACCTCTAAGACTTGGAGAAGGCTAATTAGTAAGGGGGAAGGGGAACGGGATGTCAGGAACTTTAATTTCACTCAGTGCAGCCAACCCTGAAGAGAATTCAGAGCTTGCTATTAGCTACACGTCTTTAATTTGACTCCAAATGTTAGTCAATAACATTAACAAATAGGAAACAGTCACAGCACAGAAAGTACTAATGCAGGCAGGCCCCAGCGTCTCAGTGCAAGGTGCTAATTGGGGGCTAAACGGGTAAGGCAGCAATTAATAACCCTCTGTCCAAGCCGTCCCATAACTTGTTAGGTTGGGCTGTGGAGTGAGCTCAAGCATCCACCGCTCGCTTGGTGCAACAGCGCCGGTGCAACGGAGCAATACGATTCATGGGGTGCAACAGAAAGGGTGCTGGAAGTCTTGTGAAACTGCTCTTGCAGTCAATAGATCTGAGTCTCGTGCCAAAAATGAGAGCGAGAGAAAAGGTTGGGGGGGAAGAGAGGGAAGCTGAGGACTGTGCGACGGTAACGCCGCACTGTCCTTCCCTCCCAAGCCAAGGTTGGGGAGGATGAGCTGCGCGGCCCACAAGGCCGGCGCCTCTCTTGTGCCTCACCTGCTGCTTCCTCCTGCTCTGAACAAAGAGAGAAAGGTTTCTCTCGCTTTCAGAGCTACTTTTCCGACTCCTTGGCAGCCCCGTGCATCCAGGCGCAGCACACGGAAGCGCCTGTGCCACGCTCGACAGCGGGGATATACGTTGTAACGCGCTGCTCAAAGCCTGCGCTCGTCGGCAAGACCTTTCCAGCGAAGGAGGGATCAGTCACAGCGCTTCCTAAAACGCCCAGCAGTTAACTGCCCCTCTTTAACAAGTCAGCATTATGACTTGGGTTAGATCACCCGAATCTCCCTCTTTGTTACCGTAACCCGCGTGATGCGGCCGTCCTCGTGGCCGGCGGCGTTCCCCCCCGGGGCGCAGCGTGCGTGCGGGGGAACGCGGAGGCTTCGGACAGGCGTGTGATCCGCCGCGCGCAGCGGGCAGCGCCCGGCAGCGCGGCGCCTCGCGGGGCCGCTCCTCTCCCCGCCCCGCGCCGGGACTGAGCGCTCGGTGCCGCTCACACGCGTTTGCTCCAACCTTCTCTCGGCTGCGGGGAGGACACGGTTTCACATGCGGCTTGTGAAAACTGCTATACAGTATCAATATAATGTAATTTCACCTACCTGCAGAACTGACAGGCGTATTCCAACTGTGGTATATTATCAATTATAAACCTAACAGAGCATGTTCTCCCCTCCGATTGTTGAAAAAATCACTTGTCAAAGGCTTGTAAAGACCATAGCTGTCTTCATATAGACAGCAGTGCAAGAGATGCAAAGCTTCCACATTACAAAGCCTTTTTTTTTTTTTTATTTCCAGTATAATAGAACTGAATAAGGTGATTTCTACAGTGTCTTTATACCGACAATGTTTTACAAAGCAATGAGTTGGATACTGGCAGCGCAGTGACAGCATTAATCAAACAGCAGAGTCACTGCAGGCCGTTTCAGCTCATATGTATCCGCTACGAAGAAGAGCTCAGCCCAGCCTAGCAGAGCAGTATCCTCCTCTCACCTTTTGGAAGTGCTTCCTGCACTGGGGAAGGGCTTGAGCTATTTCCATGCCATTCCCACGTATGGAAATGGCTCCTTCCGTAGCCCTGCCAGGCCACGGCTTCCCCGCGGATGTAACGGATGGTAATTCTTGCCATCATCAGGAGGAGCTTGTTCCTTACAAGTCCTCTGCTCTCCTGCGGAGCCCTCTGTGTGCACACATTACCAATGAAAGGAGAGCTACTTACCAACGGGACAAGGAGTTTTCTCATTATTAAAAATGCTTTAGCACTTACGAAAGCCACAACAAGAGAGTGAAAAAGAAAAGACTTAATCACTGTTGCTTTGGAGTCGCCTTAAATTTGTAATTCAATCAAACCTCCTGCAACAGTAAGCATGGCTTTCTGATATTCACTGGAGCTTTCCAGGGGCTATAATCTCTGAGAGATTTATTCATACTTTCTGCATTAGCTTAAGTCTATTTTGGAAGAAACACCTCTCTGCCTCTCCCATCAGCAGAGCTCCAGAGAAGACATTAATATTAAAGCAATTCAATTACTCTGATTTGGGAGAACATGGGTCCTGGGGAAAGGGGTGTTAGTTAAGCCGTGCCATGACAGCCTTCCTTTCATGTCCCCTGTATCCCCAAGTTGTTGTTCCAAAAGAGGTTCCTGAAACATTGACTGGAGCTCTCAGGATCGTTAGAGCAGCCGCTCGCTTATTCTCCATGCAAACGGAGGCTCGTGGCAGCTTCCCGTGACACAGAGAGGGCAGCGGGGGCAGCTCGGGCCTTGTCTGAGGTCTGCCAGGCCCCACTTAACACAGCAGGGCCCCGGCCCCAGCACATCCCGCTGCCCCCCCCCGCAGCCTGAGGCTCCCCTGCCCCTGTCCCAGCCCAAGCCTTCCTCCCGCCACCGCGTTCCCAGGCCCCTCTGAGCAGGAACTCGGGCTCGGGGCTGCCGAGGACGGGCAGTGCTGCGGTGCTGCTCAGCGTTCGCTCGCACATCCCGGCACGGGGCAGCCCCAAGGGCACCACCAGCCCCCTGCCCGGGACCAAGCCAGGGGGGAGGAGGAGGAGGAGGAAGTAGACTGCTTTCCAAGGGAAGGATGGGGAGTGCTTTGCACTTCAAAGGAACATCAGCTCCTTGCTTTTCAAGATCACAGGGAAGAAGGAATAGCAAGGCTAGAGGATAGATTAACCTTCCTTCTCCCTCTCGTTTCCTTGTTCTATCCAATCCGTCCTTCCCCCGCCAGCTAATTAAACATGAAACGAGCAGGGGGAGGGGGTGCCGAGCCTCAGCAGCTCAGGCTGCACTGGCAGCAATGCCGCTTTCCTGCCCTTGGATCAGGAAACCCTCTGGAGCTGACGGCGCTGCCCGGGAACACCGCCCAGCCCTGCTCCCTGTCCTCCTGCCTCGGTGCCATGGGGTGGCCACCACCCTGCACCAAGCACTGGTCCCCCAGGCAGGCACCACATTCAGAGCCAGTGCTCCCAGTTTACACTAGTGCGTGAGAGGAACACGAGCTTCTGGATCAGAGGATTGGCTACAGATCGTGGGACCCCAGACGGTGCCCTGTGTCAGCACAGGGATCTGGATCAGCTAGATCCCAATGCCAACACCCCCATCCCAGTGGAAAAGCCTTGGCAGTGGGAAGGCAGCTCTGGCCCTGAGACCCACTGGATCCTGACATCTAAAATCAAAGAGAGCTTCACTAATGTCACTTTTAGTAATGAGTTTATTGATGTGGGCTGAGATCTGACAAGCTCATTGGAAATACGTCTCAAATTCTGCACAACTCCCAACTCCACTTGAAGGGAGTCAGAGAGGGCAGGAGATCAAAATGACACAGCAAGGAGGTATCAGATTTGGAGATGGGAAAGAGTCAGACACCCGGCTGTCAAATTCAGCTGCATGTCTCTATCCATATATCCAGATCTGTGACATCTATAGCTCTCTATATCAACAATCATATATGAAAGACAGGGAGAACTTTGAAAGAAAAATAACATCGCTGTGATGAGACGTTTTATCTTTCTCCCTGGCTCTCAGGGGCAGCAGAATGAAAGTTGTGATATGTGCAGAGAAACTGCCAGCAGAGGGAAGGAAGGGACCGACGAGGGAGCAGTTTTTTCCCTGAGGACCCAGTTATTTTTCCAGCCTGCCAGCCCCAAGGAATGCTGAGCGCCGGCTCGGGAGGATGCCAGCAGTCTGCGCAGGATGAAACGCCCCTTCGGACTCATCTCCCAGCACGTGGGCAAAATCATCTCCCCTGTGCACGCAGGCTCCGTGCGTCCGCACGCAGCTCAGGGCGGCGGGGCCTGACACCACAAGGAAACAAGGCAGGTTTTGCTAATCAACCTTGCCCCCAGACCTCAGGTAATGGCATAATACAACAATTCCACAACCCTTTGATATTTCCCGAGCAGCTCCTGCTCCATGACAACCCTCCCAGCACGAGGGCACTTGAAAAAAAGCCCGGGAAAGGCGGCTGCGCTTCCAGGAGCAAGTGGAAAATGGGGACTGCAGAGCCGCAGGCGCACAGCACGGGCCGAACGGGGTCTGCGGCCGCGCTCCGGTGTGCACGGCTCAGACGCCCGCTCGCCGCCCTGCGGGGCCTCCAGCTCCACGTCCCCGCAGCATCTGCTTTTACTGAACGCAGCTCTGGCTGAGAATGAGGGTAGTTCTGCTCGGAGGAAGCAACGCAGGGCAGCGGACTGGCTCCTGACTGCTCCTATTCCAGTCAGCAAGAGCAGAGGACCCCAGCAAAGCAGCACGCAGTCCAGCCGGCTCAGACACACACGAGCCACGCACCCGCGCGGGGCCCGGGTGCCCTGCCCGGCCCGCCCTGCTGCCCAGGCTCTGCAGGGTCCGTGCGCCGGCGCAGCCTGCGGTGCAGAGGCGCTTTCCGGAGGGGGACCGCAGCCACGGCAAGGAAAGCGAAGCACCGGAGTGGCGTGTTCTGCAGAAAAGAGGCGCCTGAGCGCAGGCCGGACTGCTGGCGAGGGTTCAAGAAGCACCCTTGGTGCTTACACTAAAACTTTGGCTACAGGAGAAAATCTGATACGGTTCTCAGTTTAGCTTGATCTTGTCCTTCGTGGGCCGTGAAGGTAAAACCCTCGTTCCTCTCTTTACATTGCAATTATCAGTCCATTCTAATGAAGTTCGCCCCAAGCAGAGAGGCAGTGGGAAGCTTCTTGTTCACAGACAGGTTGTACCATTTTGTGCAGAGGCTGCGAATGAAATTCAGCCTTTTCTTTACTTCACGGGTTTATTTTAGCACTCTCAGATATGGATGTGAAATCCTCTTGTGAACATCCGTAAACACTTGCCTGGTCAATTAGACAATTCTGTCATCATCCTCTTGCTCTTGGTGGGGACAAAGTCTCCTGCGGTGACTAACAGATCGCTGTCCAGGTTTTCTCAAAGCTCCTGCTGCTGCCCTAATGCACCCTCGGCCAAGCAACCCCAAAGTAGGGGGAGAGGGTTATTTTCTCTGGAAATTATTGGTTTTGGACAACTGTCCACTTCTCACCAGTGTTGTGATCAAGTCTCTGCACAGGCTTTCCCTTGCTTTTCCCTTGACAGGATGACAGGTAGGCAGAGCTGCCAGCAGCTGGAAACTTCCAGGGAAACAGATTCAAACTTTTTAGATGGGGATCCCAGCTCTTCTGCAGCCTCGGCTCACCAGGACACGAGGCCTCACCGGGAACAGTGAGGGTGGGCAAGACAATGGGTGCACTGGTGGCAAACAAGAACTCCAGAATGTCACCGCAGCGCTGGCCGGGAGGAATAATGTGAGTTTTAACTTGAGTGGCAAGTGGCCACATCTCTATTTCGCTCCATGCATCTCCATACAGCCCATTTTGCTTGGACAGCGGGGAGAGATAAGCAATTAGAGCCCTAATCAATAACCACCCCAGCCCTCCCTGCTTCCAGCTCCTTAATTGGCATCCCAGAGTCATGAAGAAGGTGAAACCAGGTCTTTGAAAGTGAAGGAAGGAAGAAACCCTGTGTGTTGGCTTTAACAAAGCAACAAAGTACAAATAAATCCCAAAGTAGGAGGCTCTGGTTCGACTCTAAGTTGTGTTTGATATGAGCAGATGGAAGAGTGGTAGCAGGCTTACACAGCTGCGGTGCTTCCAGCTAGGATCAACACTCCTGACCCAGTTCTGGTCAAATATGGTGCACGAAAGGCACCCTGCACTTCAGAGACCCCCACGGACACCGCTCTGCACTTTCCAGGCTCTGCTGCTCAAGCAGCACCTCCCGCCGGCAGGCCCTGCCCTGGCCCTGCCGAAGCACTGAGCCCATCGGCTGCGCGGCCGCGGCCGGGCGCTCGCTGCGCGCTCCACGCGGGCTGCTCCGTCCTCCCCGCCGTGAGAACCTCTGCAACGCTGGAGGAGCATCCTTAGATCCAGGCACTACTCCGAACAAGCAGCACTGGGGCACCACTCCTTAACCACCATGAGCAGGAGCTACGGAATGGAGAAGCAGGCAGGAGCTCAGCCTGTGCGCCCTGATCATTCACACAGTCACTTCCCTCTCCCTGGTCCCTGTCACTGGAGAAGACAATTAGGGGATTCCCATGCTGAGCCACCTCTCCGCCAACCAAGCACTCCTCCAGTCTCCCTCCGTCCCACATAATTACACTGCCTCTTGACCTAATTTTTCTAAAATAATCTGCCTATGAAAGAGAAAATGAGTAGAGAAGTCTTTGTCATTGAGGTCATTTACTGAATTTTAATAGTTCATAAATGATTAATTTAGCAGGAGCTCTCCTCCCTTGAAACCGCTACCTATTGAGCTCACTAGGGTATTTTTTTTCTCTTGAGAAAAGCGATGGAAAAAGAAATTCAACAGCTGCCTAAGAACTACAGTGTTGTTTATATTCCCTTCACAATTGCTGTGGTTTATGCTAAGAGACGTGGACCTTTTCACCAGGACAGCTTTTCAAAAAGGCATCTTCACAAACAGTCGCTGTCCTCATGGAAGAACCATGGAAAAATCCCAATGTACACTTGGCTATTCAAGATGTACTTCAGTAAAACATTTGCATATTTAATCTCGAGTGTGTGCTTAAGCCTGTGCCCGCTCCATTTGCTAGGTGTGCACTGCCAGCCTCTTCCAGCTGAGGATGCTTCCTGAGCCTTCCTACCACAGCATTAAACAAGAGAAGGTTCCTCTGTCATCACTGAATCATCGCGCTCTCCAGCCACAGACTAATGGTGCCACATTCATCAGTGACCCCTTGTCTTGTCACTTCCCTTGACTTTAACGCTCTCGTCACGAGCTCCGAGGGCTGACGTTAAGAGATGCTCTGTTATCCCTCCCCTTCTCCCCAGCTGTGCTAGACACAGGGCTGAGCATAGTATGCCAGAGTGGCAGAGCTGTTAGTGCTTACAGATGCATTGCTCAGCTTAGCGTGTCACTGCAGACTCCACCTGGGAGACAAATAGTCAGAAATTAGAAGAAGATAGGAAAAAATATCTTAATATATCAAGTTGCTCCAGGGAGGCAGCTCTAGAGGGCCTGTGAGACAGTGTGAGCAGCAGCCCCTGGGTAAACACACTCTGTTCAAGCTCCCTGCGTGGCCAAGAGCTGGTGCAGGGCCCGTGCAAGAGGCATCTGAACAGCTGCCCAACACAGCTACCCAGGCCCATCCGGGATGCGGGTGACCCACAGCCTATTGAGGTTCATGAAGTTCACTAGTGTTCCAAGGGCTGGAGACAGCACAGGAGGGTTGGCTGCTAATGGACTGCACGGGAGACCACGGGGCGCCAAGGAGCAGCGCGTGGGATGGGAGCCATGCAAAGGGCTGCTGGGGGAGCTCCTTCCAGCTGGGCTGCAAGCAGCAGTTCCTTGTTGAAATAGCCTGTTATTTAATCAGACGGTGCAAGGCAAAGATAGGATCAAGCTTAATATATGTCATTTGTTTTGACATAATGAAGGGTGAGAGCTGCTGCTTGAGCAGACTTGCAAAGCAGGGACCAGTTCTTCATATATAGGGACACTAATGCACAGGCCGTGCTCTGACCTGCCCCACTCACACAGCGAGGTGCTGGCAGAGCCAGGAAGAACAGGGTTTTCCAAACTCTTACTGCTCCTTTAAGCTAAAAACCACAAGGCTGGTGCAAACCCTGCCCATCTCTTCTTTGCTGAATCCTGCAATACTTTTAACATTTCAAGAGAAGAAAATGCTATTTATCATTGAGCTTATTGTACAAGCTGGCATGATTTATTTAAGCATTTGCCAATAAACATCCGAACAGGAGGCTGTTTTTCCAGCGTTCCCGCAGCGGAGCACTAGAGGAAACAATAACAGACCTTGTGAGTGTTACTGAGGGACCTCTCCTGCCAATTACACTGAGTTATACGTTTCAGTAAGGGAATATAAAATAATTAATTTCATAAGGCCCAGTAGGAATTGCTTGCTCTATAAGAAGAATCTTCTTTCTCTAGGTTTTTAAGCCAAGATCATGTATAATGATTAGAGTTTAAAAGATACTATATACTACACAGACTCAACATGACAGAGGATTTCATTGCTTTCCCTGCTTGCTACAACGTTAAGTGGAAAGAGAGGTCTGCAGGATCACAAAAAAAGGCAGGTGAATGTCCCTTCCTGTCCCTATGCCCTAGGGAGGACTGGGCTATCCACTCCTAAGAGCCGCGTATAAAAGCAAAAGCTTTTGTAAGCTTGACATATAAGCTTCAGCTTAATGAAAGTAAAGAAATCAAGCTGAAGGTCTGTGAGTTCTTCTTTGGAATTCTTCAAATGATGAGATTTAATTAAAACCAAGCCAGCACGATCACCTAGAAGCGTGCATGGCAGGATGGCCCAGAAACTGAATTGTGACAGGTCGGGGTGCACGGAGCCTGGGGTGGGGGAGACACAGAGGCAGCTTCATTTGGGCCTCTTCTAAGTTAGTGGAAAAGCACCTGCCGTTCTTTCACACATGCAAAGGTCAGTGATGTCCAAGATGTCCAAGGAAGAAAGGTGGATCTCCAGAAATAACATCTCGAGGCTGACAAGGGCAGGATGTCCTGGTGCGGCTCGTTTCTCACGCGGCGTCGGCGGGCTGACGGTGTCATCTGCCAGCCCTGTCAGACAGTCTGGGTGCTTTGGGGCGTTGCTTAGGCCTGGAGTATCTCCTCCTGTGCCTCTGCTTCACCCAGACCTGAGCAGGACGGGCCGGAGCAGCAGCTGGGCTCCCTTGTTCCCAAGGAAGGGCAGGGGTTTCTCTCCCTGCTCGCCTGGTTGTAGCCAGCAGCTGCATCAGGCAGAGGACTCGGACACCCTCTTACGGAGCAGAGCCAGAGTTTTCACACCTAAGTGTGAAACTTAGACCCAACCCCAGCACATGCCATTACAAATAAAGGCTGTATCGAAAAGCACATGTACAAACAGGGAAGAATTCGGTTGCCTGATGTTTGGATTTCTTTTTTCCTTGCATTTGATGCATATCTCTGTCTCAGAATACGTGATGTAAAAACAACTCCTGCAGAAACAAATAAGCCCCAACCCAACTGAGTACTTGTAGTCTGCAATAAAGACCTGAAATTTGTCGTTGAAGGTTCAGATTACATTTTAGATCCAATCTAGGTTGCATTTGCTATCAAAGCCAAAGCAAGCTTTCATTCCAAAAACAGAGGATAAACAGAAGCCTTTCTATCATCATGGAGCATTCTTCAGTTTTATATTCCTTTCAGAGCACAGTCCCTCTCATGCATAAATGCCATGGTAGGATAAGGATTCTGGAGTGGAGGGTTAATGTAATAATGTTCTGCAAAATGAGAAAAATAATCAAATAAACCTTGAAATGGAAATGCTGGCATTCATTCCCAACAGAGCAGTGTCAAAAAAGGAGATTATAATTACCTCTAAGCCTTACAGCAGCCAATGCATTTTCCCAGGGGAGCCTTACCTCCAGAAATTAAAAATATCCCAATTTAGAAGCACTGGCTCTATCAAGCCCTATAGAACCACCACCACAATCTGCAAATTTCAAAGCCATATAATCCCACCCCCAGATCCTGCAGCACGGTCTTTCCAGCTGATTAGCAGCAAGAGCTCTGTATTCAAGAGCAATTCACCACTTCAAGCATCAGCCTCGTTTGCACGAGCAACAGACAACCGCACTCCGGGCGATTCCGCAGGCAGAGGGAGATCTCAAGGTGGATTTTCAGCCATTACAGAAAACAAAGCACAACCGCCCTTGCAGCCGATACCCACCAACCTGCCTGACCCGGAGGCTCAGCTCCTTTCCCAGAGGGGTTGCTGGGGCTCCGCAGGAGCTCAGGAACCAACCCCCTTCCTCAGGCTGGGGCTGAAGGGGCTGCTTGCATACTTGCATCATATTGATATCCACCTACCACATCTTTTAACCAACAGTAACAGGCTCCAGATAGCTCAGCTGATTAGTAACATGGTATTTTCCTTAGAAATTGTTTGATGAATATTTCACTTTGCTGTTAGCCAAGGGCAGAGAGCTCCCATTTACCTACTGACTGCAGAACCTCAGGCAGAATCTGCAAGTAATCACACGGCTCGTCCCTCTCATCTCCCTCAGCTCCAGTCACACTGGAAGCAGCAGGGGATGAGATATGATACAACAGCACTAATTTGTATCTATGGAGCCCTTTCACTGGCTCCTCTAAGGAATGTGTCGGGACATGTCTCCAGGCCTTTCCTCCTCTTCATCCTCGGGGGCTTTGCAGAGAAGCTGGTCACTGCTGCCACGGCCTTGACGTGCAGCACTCACGTAACCACCAAATCCTGTCCTGAAATTTCGCTTGTCAAACAGTGAATGTGCCGCAGGGTTTCCCCTGCCCAGCGAGCAGCAGCTGCCCTGCACCCTGCTCTGAAATCTGCCCCTCGCCCCTGGTTGCGCCAAGGTACGACGAGCTGCAGAGTCAGCAGCTGGGTGGTTTATAGAACGGGAGCCACGTCAGAGCAAAGAGGGAGCCTGGGCAGAGCGGCCCGCGGGCGCCTCCACCCCCTTCCTTCCCCACGGCAGGGGCTGCCGGGCAGGGGCCGCAGGCGGCACCGGCGCGGGGGGGCTGCGGAGCCGCGGGAGCCTCTTGGCGGGGAGCGCCGGGAAGCAGGGCTGGAGAACAGCGCGGAACCCAGCGAGCAGCCAGGCTTCAGCGCCAGCACTGACCTGACACGGAAGCATCTAGTTCTGACTGCAGGTCTCAGAACAACCCCCTGCAATTAGCTCAGGCCAGTCAAACCTGCACCCGCTTCGTGTTGGAAGCCCCTGGACGTGGCTCCGCAGGGCCCCCAGCTCAGCCCACGCACTTTGTAGGTTTGCACGGACAATGTACCCATTGCTACTGCTTTTCTCCTTCACCACAGAATTTCTGACATATAAACAAGCAAAGCTTCCCTTTTGTCAGCTTCCTCCTTATTGCTGCTGCTTTAAGTCTTTGGCCACCTGACAAATAAAAAAAATACTGCCATTTCCACACATCTCTCAATCTGACATCCGTCAACAGGCCAAAATCATCATTTTCTTATATTAAAACAAAAAGTTTAATCAAACAGTGCTTTTTCCTAGATGCCTGCTCTCACTCCACAGAATGAAATTAATTCCGGAGAGAGTTTTGCTGAACTCCAAGGTCTGACAAACTTTTCATTCTGTAATCATTTTTCAGAGGAAGGGAAAACAAAATACATAAAATAGACAAATGGAAATATCACTAATCCCATCACGGCAGCAGGGGAAAGGGTAATAAAGGGAAATATGACAGAGTGGATTTCCTTCTGCAATGGCTCTGCTGAAGCTCTCTATCTCCTGAGCCTTCCAGACCACTTCCTCACCTCGGGGAGCACAAGGCAGCTCTAGTGATGGGAACAGACCAGCCCCCGTTTACACTGGTGAGAGATTTGCTTCTGACTTGCAGAAGCTTTTACTATACCTCACATGAACATTTTTCTCCTTTAATGCAAAGTGCAATGGTAGGAGCTGTCAATGCTCTATTCTGAAATCTGTGGATTTGTTTAACTATAGGAAAGTCTTTATTAAGACAATAACCACTGACTTCAATGGCAATGACTAACTTTACTAGCATTAAAAGCTACATTGAGCATTAGATGTTTGCACAGCAGCAGAAAGCAAACATTACAGCTTTCTCCCCACCCCTATCCTTTAAGTCGCACTTTCTTATTCCAAGATGCAGAACTACTGCTAAAAAAGACACAACCCTGTGTTGTAACACGTGTGCATGGTGGGAACGTTCAGGTTTCATGCACTAGTCTCGAGATCAGTCTTAAGCGAAGTGCATACTAACACTAAACTTAAGTGCTCTGAGACTGCCCAGATTATCTACCAACCACTCACACACCATTTAACAATGTTTTGTAGGACTAGACTTAAACATATGCTTAACTCTAAGCAACATGCTGAAATTCTTTGATGAATTGAGATTCCGTAGAATGAATATAATCTATTTTTTCCTGACACAGACTAATTAAACCATTATCGATTCAGCTACAACTGTGAACCACCAATAAATCAGAACTGCGATTATGCCACGTTGCATCTCTACAGTGAAGAGGCTGGATTGCCTCTCTGCTGTCTGTGGCTAGACACCTAACAAAGCAAAGTAATGAGAAAAACCACAAGCAAGTTTGATTAGAGTTTCAATCCTGTCGGCAGACAACTTCTATCCATCATTTACCATAAGAAAAAAAGGCAGGGAGGAAGCTCTTCTTTTTGCATCCCCTTCAATCTGACCCCCAGGCACTGCTACAGAATCCTCTCAACCTTTATCTATTTATTTGGCATCGCCTTTCGGGGAAGGACAATGCTTAAAAAAGAAGAAAAAAAAAAAAAAAAAGCCTACACTCCACTGCTTTTTGGTGCTTTTAAGTCTTCCTCTTTGGAGAGGAGCTGTTGCAGTGGTTCAGAATAACACCTCACTCACTGCAAAGGGAAAAAGCAGCAGCGACACTCACTCTGCAAAGCAGATAAGAACTCCCACGAGCCCAAATGATTTACTCTCTCTGAGGTCCCTCAGACTCCTCTTCTGTTAAAAATGGGTGAAGTTTAGCCCTTGAAAATTAATTGCTGACAACTTTCTCCTATGATGTATATCTCCAAAGGTTTTGTTGGCAACTGGTAGATGTTCTGCACATCTGTACTAAACACTGCCTGCTGGCCATAAATCCCGCGTGCTCCCTGGAGTCATGATGCCCCTCAGCCCATATATATACTGCAAATGGAAATGAAAGCCAGTTGCAAAGGTGGGGGGAAGAGGGGATTCAAGCAGGCAAAGTCACAGCAACCCGCGACTCCACTGTCATTTCAACTAATAAGCCAGGCTGAGCAGTGAGAGCTACTGAGGATTACTACTAAAGACTGTAGCTAACCCACAACCGCCATTTCATTTTTTCCTCTTGGTAACAGTCGATACTTCTGTATGTCAGGAGAAACCCGCAAAGTGCTCAGCATGCAGCCTCACAACAACGCTTCCGATTATCTTTTTTTTTTTTTTTGTACATGACCAGTCTGCATCATTAGTTCTGATCATCTTGACCCATCTCAGAGTCGGCAGGTTCATCGCAGTCTCCCATTCTCACCTAACAACTGAGAAGCCAGGCCTGGCTTACTCATCCATCAAGTTTTATTTCCTTCCCAGTGATTTAGAACCCCAAAACTGGTGCAGCTGTAAGCTAAGGCTCAGGGAAGCATCACCCGTTCCGCAGATGCAAACCTGGAATGAAAAGTTTCCATCGCTAATTTACTTTAAGGGTAAGACTTTGCTCTCAAGTAGAGTCTTTATTCCAGAAAGGAGACGCAATGAGGACATAAAACAGCAGGGAAGAAGAGTTGTTTAGGTTATAAACAGGAATAATAAATATTAAAAATAAGTGATGGAAGAATTAAGCAGAATACTAAGGGAAATATCCCATCAAGGAGTCTGTGCTGAGCTCTGCAAGACAAGCCCTAATGTGGCAAAAGGATCAGTCTCATCCTGCTCTACAAAGCAGCAGCAGAAGTGACCAGGAGTCAGAGCATTCCAGCAGGACCCCAGCAGCCACGAGCAGCTCTGCGGTCGGTTCAACCTCTGCCTTCCTGCCCCCGAGGAGTCTCGGTCGCAATTTCCCTACCCTGCAGCAGCTCTCCCTGTTTTGCTGGGTGAAGAGCTCCTTGCTTTCTCACCTGCAGCCTCTGCAATGCCTTCTATTATTAGCTGCCCCACGAACACAAAACAGATATTCATGATGAAAGAATGACAGGGATTAAGTTTGGCCAGTCTCCTTCCACACAGGTAATTGCTATGCCAAGAAAGGACAGAAATATGTAAGGAATAGAACAAAACAATGGGTAGAATCAAGTCCTTTTGAAAGCAATAGCAATTTTACAAAAGCACACCTTAAAATATAAATAGTTATAGCATGAGCAAACACCAGGGAAGCATATGGTGGTGCCTATTTTACTAATTAGTTTTCAGATCAAGTTGTGCAAATTAGAGGTGATAAACAGTATTTTTCTTTTAGCATCTAAAAACGTTTGACATGCTATGACAAAGTGCAGTAACTGCAGGGGAATATTCATGAGATCTAAAGTCACCATCTATATTTCAGCACACTTTCTATCCCTGCAAGAAACGAGTAGAAAGAGCCTGTATTCCTTTGCATGTGAAACATTATAATTCGTCTCCTTTTGATTTTAAATCAACAGTTTTCAGAGGCATGCAGGGGAGCAGATCCCCGCGGCACACGGGTGCAGCGGCGCCGCTTCTTGGATCTGAGCTCTCACGTGGGCAGTCCCGGGCTCGGGGGGTCCGCAGACATCCCGTCACCCACACGCAGGCTTCCAGCCTCTATTCATCTCTACCTGGATGCACACAGCACATTTCATCAGGCCTCATATCATCTCACGAGCATTAATCAATGCCTGCCTCACGTTCTGGAGAGTAGATAAAACAAAATGTTGCTATTCCCATTTATGTCTGGAATCACAGATGGGATGTGACTTCACAGCACTGCGAACAACTGAACCAGGTCTTCTGACCATCCATTATTCAACGAGGGTAAATGATAGGCCGTGTCAAAGCGCTCTCTCCCAACCCCATCGCTGTGCCTGGCATATTAACTTTGCAGAAGCAACAGGAAGTAGGCTTGTTCAGAACTACTCTTTTCTAATACAAAAGCACAGAGATTTTTGTCGGTTTAAGCACTTCGCATTAAAAACTTTCAGCAGTGTTTCAAAAAAAGGAAATATCTGATATTAGAAGCTCATCTTTCCAAGGGTAAAATGCACTCTTACCTCTCACTGAGGAATCTTCCCTGCCAAAACCAGACATAAAAAATATACACTTTGCAACCAATTCCTTTTCTATTTCCATTTTTGCTTCTGTTCTTACTCCCTATTTCACTTTACAGACAAAACTAAAGAGAAAGATGGGGGTGAAGGGGATAAAAAGAGAAAAAGGTGAAGAAGAAAACTGAAAACTGTAAGGTTTAAATTTTAACTCTGTACAAAGTTGTAAGATACCGTGAAAAGGAATGCTATTAGGGAAAAGGCAAGTCTAATGACTCCTGGTACAAAGGGCACTTCTCTCCTCCACAGACTCTAGGATTAGAGGATACCCCGAGTGCTGCTGGCTGTATATGGAGCTTGGTGCTGCTATGATGTGCACTGAGGAGCCAAGTCTCAGTGCTAGGGCCAAGGGAGAACCTCCAAAAACAGGTATTCCAAGTAAATCACCACATTTCAAAGAGAAGAAACTGTACCAATAGAACGAAAAAGAAAAATCAATGAGTCTAATTTAAAAAATGGTCCCAAGTCATAAATCCTCCCTTTCAGCAGGGCACTCGGGCAGCCGTGGGACTCCTAGGTTGGCGCACGGTAAAGCAGGCCAGGGAGCGCGGGCGGCAGCGCCTCCGCCCACGGCTCGGCCCAGGAGGAGCGCGGGGAGCGGGAGCGGAGCCCGAGCCGCCGGCAGGGCTCCGCACGGGGACCCAGCCCGGCGCGCTCCTCGCGGAGCCTCCGGCAGCCTCCCAAACACTCGCCGCCCGCAGCGACCTCCGCGAGGTCACGGAGAACATCTGCCAGAATGTTCCCATGCGCCTTCCAAAAGGCAGTCATGAGCGATTCTGGAGCAAATGCACATCCGGACCCAGCTCTGTGCAGTTTCCATTTTTAAATCAAGAAAAATAGCTGTATTTTTATAGGGTTTAAGCATTATTGGTAGCAGTGGATATATTTGATTGCACTCTGGCAACAGCACAGTTACGTTTCTCAATTCACTCCAACAAGTGACCAGAAAAACATTCAAGATCATGAAGCAAATTCCCCAGTCTATAGGCAGAGCTGGTGACTTTATACCCTCTGGCCTCATTTATTAAATACATGCAGTAAGTCTGGGTTTAAATCTAGCTGCTTCTCTCTGTGCTACCTGTGTAAGAGCCATGTTTAGTCACGTAGAAAATGCCAAAAGCTTGGGAGACTAACTACAGAGTTGCAATTAACCTTTTCTCCTAAAAACCACCTTTTCTGATACTACAGCAGTATCTGCTACAAGAAAGCACTGGTGTGTGAATGACTACTCACGGGCTGTGCTTCAGTCACAGCAGCCCCGGTCCTCCCATTCTCCCTCCTTCCATGCCTTTGTTGTTCTTATTTGGTTGTATTGGGGATACAGCCACTCCAGCAATGCCCATTCCGCTTTCCTTCTCACACAGGTCACTAAACTCTTTAATTATAACAAGCACAAATGAAACCTTATTGAAGGCTGAGAAGGAGAAGGCCCTTATGGGGAACGGCGGCGCTCCTGGGTGGAGCACAAGCGTGATGCTGTGTGCTGACCTGCGGCTCCCTCCGGCACTGACATCTGACAGAAACGTGTTCAATCGAAGGGACGGTCAGATGGCACACTGAGCTAGGAGCTGCCCAACGGACACGTTAGTTTAAGTCTGGCTTTGAAGTAATTTGCCTTACTGTTCCCGCAGAACAGGAGCAAGTGTCACACGGTGCGCACAGAACTGCAAGAGCTGCTGCAGCATGACGAGGCCATCACAGCAACCAGGGCGGGAGATGCTTCCCTGGCCTGCTGTGCCCCCAGGCACGGTCCCAATGACAGCACGTGGCCCACGCGTCCCCCAGGACGGGGCTGCCGGGCTGCATTTGCACCGCTGCCAGAAGGGTAGCCCGGAGAGCAGTGCGGGCCCGGGGACCAGAGGTGCCAGCAAGGGGCCCGTGCCCAGTGCTCTGAAGCAGTAGAAGGGCTCTGGGCTCTCCTGTCACCTCGAGGCTTTCGGTGAACTCTGCTCTGCCACAGCACAGCCCCAAGCCCAGAGTCACCCCGCTGTCCCCCTGCAGTGCCGCTGCCCACGGTAAGGCCAGTAGTTCTATTATTTATAGAATAATTGATTGCATCTGTCCTTGTGCACCCCCCTATTACGTCACGTCTAGGACTTCATTTCAATCACAGACCTATTTTCACACACAGACCTCACTATTTATAGGGCTAAGTAAGTAAATGGTTCATAAATAGCTTCTTGACTCATAACAGTTTATATTGCTGTCATACACCCTACTTTTCTCATCTGAAACTTTTGTACCTCTCTGGTGTCAACATGTCACATTGCAGTTTGCCCTTAAGTGTTTTACAACAACAGAAGTCTAGTTCAAGTGAAAGGATAGAGAAGAGCTGGGTTTCCACGAACTGCCTGAGTGAGCAATCCCACGTGCACTCAGACAGGCACATTAGAGGTACTGCCTGACAACTTAATTCCACACTGGAATTCCATCATTAGACCTGGTAGGAAAATTGATTTCCCTCAGTCCACTACCCACCTTCTAAATCAGAACAAACCACCAAAACTCTTCCACAAAAGCAAATTTAAAGAGAGGTAAATTTTCATTGAGACAACTTATTTTCTGGACTAATTGAAATAATAAATATTTCAGTATAAAACGTACATGGAAGAAATTTTGCAAAATGAAGGAAAAAGTTTGCTTGTTAAAGCAGTATCTGAAGAACCCAAAAGCTCTGTTCTGATACCTTTCCTGTATCTACCTTGCCCTCATTCCTTGCACCACCCCTTGGGGCATAACTGGAGCACACAATTTGCTTTCACTGAACCACTGCTCTCCAAACTGCTTCTGCTCTTGATGGAGCAGGAGCGAGAGGTCATGCTAAAGCAAGAAGCACCTGCAAGGACACTAGGGAGACGCAGCCTCCCAGGTGTATTCCTGCTTGCATTCGTGGAGCATCCCTCCTCCTTTCTGCAAGGGGCACCACGGCACTTCGGCATCCTTTGGCAGACAGGAAAATTGGAACTGCTGTCTCTCCATGCTTCCCCTCCCGGGTGGCTTTACAGCTGCACTCAGCCCAGGAGATGCTCTGCTCAATGTGACGGTGTTGAGTAATTCCAGTCACTGCTGCAGGGTTATGAACTGGGTGGTGCGAAACAGGAGTGAGGAAAGGATGGAGCTGGTCCATTGCTGCTGGGCAGCCCTTGCAAATGTTCATCGACATCACAACCAAAGCCCTTTGTGCAAGATGTCGGTGGTAGGAGTGCCTGGTAGCCACGATGCCGGGCTCAGCTAGCAGGAGCAGCTCCTACCGACTCCAGGCTTCAGGCTGTAGCTCATGAGTGGGGCTCCAGCTTCCTGCCCGGAAAAGAGGGATGAAGACCCTTCCTTACCAAAGCTGACATCACCTCCCTCAGAAATCGGCCCTGGCAAATCTGTTGGACCACATTTTGCTTGAATCAAAGCTGAGCATTTCCCTTGACATCTATCCCAATACAGCTGTCCTGCACCAGTAGAAAGAGCTCAGAATTTGCATCATCTGGATCCTATGTGGAAATCAATCCTCCTTACGGAAATGCAGCCCATGCCCAGGCTGATTTGAAAGTGGAGTGAGGCACAATCTGACTCCCCTAATCCGTTGGGGCACTTGAATAGCTTTAAATGCTGAAAAATAAAACACTAAGCAACCAGGCAGGGAGAAGGAAGCTTGTTAATAAGGGCAACAGCAATAAAGCTGCAGCACAATTCTGCTGCTCTGTGCCACACATTTTTTTTTTTTTTCATTAATCTGATTTGCTTTCTAAGGGTCTTTCCATGTATTCAATAAACAGAACATGAAAGTGACAGGACAGATTCACCAAGTGCCCTGTACCAGCAGGGAAATCCTGGCCTGCCAATGCAGCGCGCAAGAGGTCCCAGGACGAGTGCTTTCCATGCGAGATCAGCGGGGACCGTCTCTTCCTTTCCATGTCCCTTCTGCCCCGGGCTGAAGGGCAGTGTCCCTTGGGGGCTACTCTGCCAACCCAGACTCTGCTGGGTGGGATCCCGCATCACAGGAGCGCCAACACCAGACACCAACATTCCGACAAGCCTCAGGACCCCTCTGCTGCCCCACGGCTCCGGCAAATGTAAGCAGTGCCAGGACAATGTAAGACATTGTAGGACAAAGAGCAAAGGCTACAGAAGCACTTTGGGGACTGCATGAAGCACTGACACAGATAATACTATGTCTGAGCTAAGCTCCCTGTCCCTGAAAAAGGTTATAAACAGCTCCCCAAGTGACAACTTTATTTGTGCATTTATGTTTAAGTATAGGGCACTCTTCTAGAGAAGAGGCAAGTGACAGTTTATTTGGCATCCTTCTTAAGCTGAGAAGGATTGCTCTGTAGTTTGAAGCTTACTGTATATTTTTTGCTTGTCAGTGAAGGTTGCAACCATATTTTAATTAAAAGTAGAGCTAGGGACTGAGTGTGGAGCTTCTTTTTTATTTGCAAAAAAAAAAAAAAAAAAAAGCTGAACAAAACCTGGAATAGGTTTAAAGCTTCTATAGCAGACCCATGTTTTATCTCAAAGGAAAATAGAACATTCTTCAATTGCATTTTACACGGTTTCCAAAGGACAATGGACTAGAAGCAAGGAGGTTTAGAATAACTTCACAACAACTCTCCTTTAGGATGTTCGTTTTACCAACAAGATGCCTAAGGCTCTTTACATGTCATATCTTCAAGCAGCACAAATCTTTTTTCCCTCAACACCTTCCAACTTTCAGAACTGCAATGTAGGGGAAAAGGACAATAGTTTCCATTTAATATACTTGAAATGCATTTGGACACAGTTTTGAGCCACAAGCCTGGGGCTTCTTCCTTCAGAAACTGGACACAGAGGGACTCTTCCTTTCAGTGGACAAGGAGTTAAAAAAGAAGTCCTAAGCTTTGCAGTACAGCATCCCACCAGTGAAGTGAGGAATGCCACTTAATGCGCTCCTTGCTACAAAATCTGCTGACCATGGGCAGAGCCAATAACCCAGCAGCAGAATCTGAGCTGCAAACTACTGTACATGCTACAGTTTGGCCTCACAGCAGAGTCCTGCAACCGCTCTCCAAGAGAAACCTAATTGAACCTAATTGAAACATAAAAACATATTTCAGATTTTTTTACAGCATATGCAAATATTGTTTCTCCTACTGGAATATTTCAACATTCAGAATGAGAAGACAGATCAATAATCCTTCTATTAGATAATTGAAACATGTCTCCTGATTTACACTAATGCACTTGTTAAGCAATAAGTAATCAGGCTGCGGGCAGGTCTGCATTGCTGAAGCAAAGATCTGATTGATGATCTGCGAGCAGGTGAGGGGCAGAGCTCTGCTGTGCTCTGTCGGGATGGCTTTGCCTGTCTCATGTCTGCACAGCGCTAGAGCACAAGCCTTGCTGCTGTCCCTGGGGGCAGTCAGCCCTTGAGCCAGCCCTGGTATCACCCTTGGCTTCACAGGTCCTTTTCTCCACGCAGATTAATAGTATCCTTTTGGATTCCTGCCACAGACTAAAGCAACACAGAGCAGGGCCCATTGGGCAATTTTGCCTGAACACTTATTGTTCCAATTCCCCTTTTGCAACCATCTACTGACACATAGCTGCTTTTTATACTCACTGCTTTGTATGCACAAGGCACAGGTCCCTTGCTCAGCAGTGACACAGCGTGGCTCTGTAGGCTGAGAACTGTTGTCAGACAACCTGAGGTCCCCACACGGCAACTAAAGCAGAAACACAAGCCCTGTGCTCGAGGCAGAGGGGTAAACCAGACAGACAGTAACTGTGCACCACTGACTACTGCCTGGTCCCAACATCAAGCCAAACAAGTTGGTTCTTCATAGGCAGATACTTTGATGCTGATTTGAGCTAAAATAATCTTTGAATACCAGGTTCATTCAGTCTCCATGCTCCTGGATGTCTCTCCAGCTTTTCATTAGTGGGGCACCACAGCACCAGTTCTGTTTCAGATGTAGTAGTGTAGCCCTAATTCAGTTCTTGGTCGGAAGAGAATCTTGTTGGAGTTCCCATTAACCAATAAATCAATGTTAGGTAAAACTTTATCAAAAAGTACAGTTTAATTGTACTTTCTTGAAAGTTAAGCCCGAATCAATGGAGTGAGAAGTGAGCCAGCCTTTGGCTCGCTTCTGTCGCAGCACACTCATGAGCAATCCCACCATGGTTCCCACCAGATGCGAAGCAGCAGCATTTATCTTGCTCTCATTAGCTGATGTACTCAGCTAGTCAAGGACCAAACACCATTTTTGCTTGAAACTGCCTGTTAAGTCATAGCTTCTTCATCAGGGGAAGTCACAGACCTAAGCCCTTCGTTCACTAGAAGGTGTGGATGGAAAATCTGATGCACCAAGGAAGGTCTCATTCACTCACAACCAGAAAAGAACCCTGCCAGACCAGTTCCTGTAGCAGAGCTGATGGAAAGAAGCACTTGCAGTAATCAAGAGGTAGAGAAATTCAAAGGACAAGCTTGAGAGGCCCCATAAAGCACATGTGCACTAACAAAGTTGTTAAGATCAGCTCCAAAAGGCCCTCGGAGTAGTGTGGTTTCACCTAGGCCTTCCGTTCTTCTGGTTTACCCAGCAGTTTGCCTACAATCAAGTCGGGTAATGGAGTAAAGCCCTTCAGTTCAAGTGTCTGAGCAGAGAACTGGTGACCTGCAGAACAGAGCTTAGCCCTGCAACAACATCCAGCTCTGTCTCCTCCGAGGAACATCACCCGTCACCTGCTCTGCCGGCCATACGCACCAATGCACCACCCTAATGAGCTGAGGTCGGCAGCCGCTGGGGAGCGGGAGGACAGTGACACTTCTCTGCCCTCTGACTAATGATGAGCTGAAGGGCTCACATGTTAGGGTGAGGCTGTGGAGCAGCCATGGGAAGAATAATTAATCCCCTGCTCATTAAAATATATGACATCTTAAGGAAACGCTGATAGTGCTCTACACTGTTCTGATGTTTGAGTCATGAACCCCAGCCCACCCTCTCATCAGAAGGAACTTGAATGGGTTTCAGCGATGACAAAGTCCAACTGGAAATGTTCAATTCCATTTAGGTTAAATTTGGAATGACTCGGGCTAAACTACGTGCTGTATATATATTTATATATATATATTATATATATATACATGTATCTTTGAGAAATAGGCTCCTGGGGAGCCATAAGCACAGCAGGGACCGATTACATCCAGTTCCAGAACAGTTAGAAAGGGAGAACATCCCAAAGCTACTCTGATTCCATGTCTCCGCGTGTAGAGAATTTAGAGACAACAAGAGAAGCTGCAGAAGCGGAAGGCCTCGCTGCCTGCTTAGCTCCCCCTTCGCACCAACACGGTTGGATGAGTTTACACAAATTCCCCCAGGCAACCAGCTGACGGACAGATTTTTGCTCTGCTTTTCTCTGGACATCCCACACACAAACCTCCCCCTTGGCTCTGTTGGATGAGGTTTTGCTGCAATACTTTCTGGAGTTTTTCATAAAATGAACAAGGGGTATAAGAGCATTTTCATGTTACAATCTCATCTGCGGAACACAACAATAAATCAAGCATCTCCTCCACTGACTCTATGGGAAACTCTACTTTCAGAAAGTCATCACTAAATCTCCCATGTATTCACAGAGTGGTGCTGTGAAGGGTGAAAAGATGGGGGAAAGGGAGACATGTCTGATTTCAAACATGTCCCAGAATACATGTTCTCAGTCTGTTTGCTAATCTCAGGTGACGGATCACTGAACCAAACCTTGTGCCTAGACAAACAGAAATTAGGGGAAAGAAGAAACAGACAACGCTTCAGTATTAAATAGAACATCAACCAAGCAAGAGGTCACTCTTCTGCACGAGCACCAAAGGAAAAGCCATCGATTCTTCCACCTGGCAGCCTGGACTTGGTTCACACATGCCTCGTAGGAAGATAAAACATGCCCAGGAAGATAAAACACCTGAAAGAAAAACACTGATCCGATGTGCACACAGTTTATTTCCTTTTCAATTAAACTGAAACAATGATGGTCATGTCTTGAAAATGTATTTCATGAGAAAAATCTAAGGGATGGGTACAGAGCTTAGGTCTGTAGTAGGACCTCATCTTTTCCAACTGAGAGATGGTAGCACAGATCATCTGGAAACCTGACAACTTTCCAGGATTTTAAAGCAATCAAATACTTGTGCAAAGAGTATTATTTCCTTGTTTTTTTCTTTCTATTGTTAAGAAGAAATTGTGACTTTCTTGAACTTGTTTTCTGCTTTACAGTTCAATTCTTCTGATGCTCTTGCAGGAGCTGCTGCTGAGCTGCTCCTGCTAGATTTACTAAGTTTCTGCGACCTAGAGAGGGACATGCTGAGCATGCCAAGCAGTAACAGTTCCCTGCTTGATTTCCATCTCCTACCTGCTTCCAGCTAAGCTCCCAGCAATCCATCATGGAGTGTGGGCTTTTGGTCCATGCATGGGCTTTTCCAGGAGATACTGACACAGTTTACAGGGAGAGTGTCTAGCTGCAGACGGACCCCTTGCTAGAAGAGGCCACAGAGCCAGGTCTGATCTGAGCTTTGGTGTGACCTTCATTCTGGACCTGTCATGTACCTCAGGACAGGACGGTCTCTCTACACGTCTACACAGCAAAGAGCACAGCGTGTATCAGCTGGTTCCCAGCATGGTCCTACATTAATAGAGGACGACAGGTAGACGTGTAGTTAGCAGGCCTGGGTTGTATTTCTGGGCTAGTTCCAAAATACAGTTGGTGATTTCTGGACAGCGGATTCATTATCTGCAGAAAGACAAAAATTATAGCGGTCAAGAAAAAAGGAGCACTATCATCCGTCCATCATTTCTCCTCTGAAAAAACTCCATAGCTCAGTTGCTTCTAAGCCTGCCCTGATCAATCACTGCAAATGCTAAAAGCATTTAAAAGACATTCTCCTTTGAGCTATTTGTCAAGTGGAAACCAGCACATTTTAGTTCTGTTATTAGTTCTGCTTCTGAGAGAAATTCACTTGAAGCCAATGCTTAATGCAGTGAGTGGTGTGTATTTCTGTGGCAGCAATACTATTATTCAGCTGCGTGCAGAGATGTGAAGGGGATTTACCAAAGTCTGGGCTGGAAGGCGCAGTGTGTCCCAAGCCTCAACCCTGTCGACCACATTCAGTGGCTGGGCACACATCCCTTTAAACCTGCACTTCAGCCTCAGCCTAACTTGACTTGTGCGAACTGCACCGGAGAGGGAAAAAAACCTGTGTTTGGGAGGAGAAAGGGGGGAGCCAGCCCAGCACCCGCCAGCAGCTCAGCTGCCCGTTAACCCAGCGGGCAGCGTAAAGCTGGACAGAGTAAGGACACAGGGACCACTAGGGCACAAAGGAGTCATAGACCTGCTGGAGATCACACAGAGCACACACAATTTGGGAACCGAGCTTTTGTCTCCTGCCCAGCTCCCCAGCTCAGTGCTTGGAGGCTTGGGACAAACCGTCGCGTGTCGAGGCTGATACTTTCTACTCCCATGCATCTAGACAGCTCCAGGCACCGAAGAATTTTAAGATGGTAGCACTACTACTTTTTATAACCTCCAAATTAGTATCACGGGGCAAAAAGCATCAATAAGGGGAATAAACTCGGACACAGTCTCTTGTGCTCGCTTTTTCCTTGCAGCCCTCTCGTTATTTTCCAGCAAGGACACTTTTCTTTTCCTCCCTGTCTCACTTGTCAGGATCAGACGACATTCGAGTTGTGCTGCTGAGACCTATCAGGCAGACACACATGTTTGCAGTCGCTTTGGGCAACCAACTGCCAAGGCCTTTAAGTGCTATCTTTTGATTTCCCTACATGCTAAACCTTGGTGCCTCCCTCGCAATTTGAGCCATGTTTTGCCTCGCTGCGATTTGCGGGCAGGCATAGGCTGAATGAGGCCAGTTTGTTTTTCCTAGGATAAAGCCCTTTTAGATTGTGAACAATTTCTGAGCTATGGTAGGTTCTAATTAGAAAGCCACATTTAGGACAATAACAATGTGCTGATTACTCAAATTATTATTAATTGCATTTCTTCACACATTTGCAACTATTAAATACACTATCTCTAGAGTACTTAAGCAGACCTAAACTCAGCAGAAAACAATGAAAAGTATTTAGCATAGAGAAACAACCAGATAATGCTAGGCTAAAATCCATGCCAGGCCCATGCATCATTTATCTACTCTGTGTGCCTGGCTGATTGCTCGCTTAAAAAGGAAACTATTACCCCAGTTCAGTCTCCACCTTGATGATGGCACTCACTGAGGCTCCAGACTTTTCCCAACAGTCCTGCTCAGCAAGAAGTTGAGGCAAAAGATTTGACATGAACAGGGAGCTTCCACAGGTCACAAAAGCTATGGTTTTGTGGTCCTTGTGCAAACAGTAGCACCAATATTGCACTGCATGGGTGAGTAAAGCATCCAAAAAGCTCAGTCTCATAGCCCGGAGGCAGTGTGTGACGTGAACAACCCTCTGGACAACCTCCTCTTACCACAGTGGCTGCAGAGGACCCTGCAGCAAGTGTACCACTCACTCGAATACTGCCTAAGGTTTGCTGAAACCTTATGTACCTACAGCTTTCTGGGACGACTATGGGCCTAGATTCTATGTTTACAGGACCACCACTAGTAGATACAGAGCTGAGGCAGGAACGGTGTTGTGCGTGTGTTTCTCTTAAGCGAACACTGTTCCCTCCTCTGCTTCTCCTCATCCTTCTAGATGCAGAAGCTCTGTATTCCTCTGTCTTACTTCTCCCTCTCTCAATAGGATTATGACAAATTAGCAGTTCACCCCCTGGAATGATTCTGTATCCTGAAGTGTATTTCTCCACTTAGACATGATTTTTATCTTACTGGAAATCTCCTGTGTTGTGTTATGGCCAGCTCTGCAGACTAGGCTGACAATAAAGCAAGATGGGGAGGACCGTTTTGAGAGGTGCTGAGCTGCTTTGACTTTTGCCAACTCAGGGCTTCACAAGAAAGCACTCAGCATCTGGCAGAATTGAGCTTTTGCATTTTTCAAACTCTCCACCCTTTTTACAGTATAAATTAATGCCAAGGTGAGTGTGCAAAGTTATCCAGTGCAGAGCACGCTGATGAACCAAGTTATTGTACTGCCAGAACCATTGCTCTGCCCACGCCTCCTCTCTTACCCCTTCCAGATTTTAATGCTTTATCTTCTTTTCCCAGAATAGCCACATTTTTTAGACTTACTAATATGGCCTTCAAAAAAATTCTCTTAGTGAATAAGATCTTTGAAGGTTTTGGATTTAATAAGCTGGACAAAAGAATTATCCCAGCAATCAGACTGAATAGCACCCTGGGAATGGGAACACATTCCCATAGAGCTGATTGCTTACCTGCAGACTGAATACAAACAGGCCAAACATGACTGCTTCAGCAAAATAATGAAGATAAATCAGATGCCTCTTTAGCACCTATTTTACAATAGCTGCTTTCCATCTTCCACCAGAGAGAAAAAACAGGGTGAGGGGAAAAAAATGATATTGAAACTGAAATGAAATATAGGAACAGTAAAAAAATATTTCAAATCAAAACTTATGAGAAGCTCTATGGTTGGTTTCCACCAGGTCCATTAATTAGAGCTTTGTGTTAGCAAAGTGTTTTGCAAACAAAATTTAGCAGCAAATATTACAATTGCTACTTACAGATTTCTTCCAGACTGGTTAAAAGCAGTGGGGTTTTCTGACCAGTTCTGCATGGGTGTGATGGCCCAGGCTTGCTCCTCACCGACTTTAGCCAGAACTGTCCTCTGTTGATCTGAAGATAGCCCATGGCTATGGGCTATTTTTGAGACCAGTGCAACAATCATGTATTCATTTTCAATACCTACATGTTGGGTACAAGACACAAATCTAGAGATGGGGCACTGAGAAGGCCTACGAATGAGGCAAGGACTAAATAAGCTTTGCTATAGATATCAGGATAATTTGATTATAGTGTAAAAGCACTTTCACAGGGAAGAAATATCAGGTACTAAAGGCAGAAAAGAACATAGAGAATTTCTTGGTGGAAACTGAAGTCAGGGAAATTCGAACACGAAACATGAGTTGGAGTATTTTTAAGTGAAAGCCATCAATCACTGGAACAAACTGGGTGTAGTAGATTCTGCAGCATTTGATGCCTTCCAGCCTAAACCTAGGTCTCTTTGAAAGAAATGCTTTAGCCCAAGAGTGAGGCTAGAGAATGAAATTCCACCACGTACATATTTCTTGCTCGAAAAAGGAGACCTAGTGGGAAGAAGGCCCTTACAGTAGCCACCTCCCTCAGCACATAAGAGATTATTTTGATGCACTGTTCAGGCAGCCCCATTTAATGATGCTCGTATTTGATATTATGTCACTCGGGAACAGAGTCAGCTTTAGAACTGATTATTGCTCTCCACATCAAATTAGCAATTTGAGTTTACATGCTCACTGACAGGAATATCCTTGCATCCTTCATATAATTCCTGGGTGGCTTCCCCCTGAATCCAGATATCACATCATTTGTTTAACTTACCAAATAAAGCAATTAATATTAGCGAGTTTTGACTGCTTGGCAGAATATACTGTTGCAGCTAAAATTTTATGTCTACCCTATTGCTGTGTATGCTGCATATGTGCAACTCACACCTTGAAGGGTAAAAGCAACTAACTTACAAGATATTTCTAAAAGTTAATCCTATTTTCAGGACTAGGGTTTCCACCGGTGTCTCCCCAAATGGCTCTATACATGAAGCTCTGAATCATGCAAGGTCCTTATTCCATGTTGTCAAGAAGCTGGCAAGAAAACAAGGAGAGTGCATTATTATATGCACGACAAAGTCACATGAAGTTGGCTAAGAAGCTGGGATGAGCTGCATTGTAGGGATCACAACTTCCACTACAAAGCCTGGACTAACATCACTAATCTTTAAACCTATGTCTTCTAAGAGCCAAGGGTTTGAGGCACTACTCTCTCTCCTGAGTTACATTTTGATCTTGCATCTTCTCACTGCAAGCCCAAGTGCCCTCTACAAGCTACCAAGGAACCACAATTAAGTTACTGATAGTAGTCTCCTAATGAGACCACTCCATATTCTGCAACAGAAGTAGAAATGTCTCATCAGAGAGAGTAGCTCTATATTTCATAAGAGGTGCCAAAAGCCAGCTAGGGCACGTGTCCAGGATCCTGACTCTAATTACTTATGCTGCCCTGCTCAGGCAGTTTCCAACATGACTTACTTTAAAGATGACAAAAATGATTATTGCTGATCACTTAAAATAACTGTCTTTCTAAGGACCTGACAGTTTAAATGCAAGAGCATACAATACAGAGTCCAGGTCCTCAGCAGGGATAAAAACTCTTTGATGAAGTCACATTGATTTACAGTGGTCTGAGGTTAAAACTGAGTAATTTACCTCCCTGAAAAACAATTGCCCATAGACAACTAGCACAACCATCTCCTGAAGAGATTTGGAGAGCGCTGGGTAGTTGCCATTCCCATTTGAATCTTGGTGGTCACCACATCCATAAGACTGTCCTGCAGGAATCCTCACACTTCCTCTACTGTATGGTGCTCATGCTGCAAATGTTCCCTTTTCCATTAGGAATGATGTCCCCATTGCAGTCTGGGGTGATGCTCATGACGGTTGCACGCACTGTATCAAGGTGACACATCACACCAACTAGCTGGCTGCTTCTTGTCCCTTACTGTAATTAGACTCTTAGGCATACGGATGGGGTACAGTTATAAATAGGTCACTTAAGCACCTAGTACACAGAGGCTTGGGATCCTAAAACAAATAATAATAGTCAATATAGTCCAGAAATGAGTAGTCAGTTTCCACCTAAAAAAAGGCAATAGAGCAGGGTCATACAGGTTTGATACAAAGCAACATAAAATGTGAACTCATTCAATGCATGCACTCGTTTGTCTCGGTCTGTGATGCTAGGAAGGAAAGAGCTGTAAGCCACAAATGGTATTTTACTAGCACCATAAACCCTAAGAGCAAAGTTGGTGTCAGAGAACTGCATGTGTATTTGAAAGCTTAATTTATGCTTCTGACCCCTTTTTACTTATTTTTCCTAAAGCAGGAACACAACATTTTATAAGCCTAAAAAGAGTCTGGATATACCTCTGGGTGAGAGGGAATACCTACATCATGCTGAAATCCTGCCAGCCTCAAATATTTCAGCAGTATTAGGATATTAATCTATATTGCAAAGTACAGTGAAGCCTCAAACAAAATAAAATAACACAAGCAACAGATTCTGAATAAAGTATCCCAAAACACCAACCAACTAGAAAAGTGAAGTCCAGAAGAAGGAAGAGATGGAGTGAAATGACTTCCCTCAGGAGCTCCAAAAATGACTGCTGGAGAAAGAAGAAGAAGAGGAAGCTTGGCTTTTCCTGGCTTTCCACGAGTCTGACCTTCAAGCAAGCAGAACTGAGAGAAGACTTACACTGACCTATGCTATCTGAGCATCTGTACTCAGAACAGGCCTACAATACTGCACAGACACATTGCTACCGAAAACATCCTGAATTTGGTGACAAGGGTCCTCCAGGTATTGGTCATTCTCCTGCAGCTCTACCAGTGCTTTCATTTCACATGGCCTTTCAAAGGTGGGCCAGGTTTACAATACTGATAGGAAGGAGATCTTGCAATACAACTGCAATCAACCGTTGTCAATCAGCAAACTACAGCTTTCCCTGCACTATACAGCACTGAACTACCAGCTGTTTATTCTGGTATATTCACACAGTTAACAGTACTACAGAGCAAGTCCTACGTGTTTTACAGAGCTGTTAAGCCTCTGTAAATGTGGCTTTAATGACCAGCCAGCATTCATTCAAGATGCCACAGCCTGCTTGTTATTATGAAGTGAAATTAGACATGCAGGTGAATGCTGAAGGCACAGCACTAGGAGCCTTGCCACAAAAAAAAAGGAGGCTGTACAAGTAGCTGTGGAAAAGCTGTTCTGCAGGGCACAGGATAAAACTTAGCAGCATGGAGCAAGCTTTTCAGTAGACTGTGACTTGCTACCTATGGAGCAGTAAGAGTACTTGCTGCTCTGAACAGGAAGGGGAGGCATATCTCCTACAACACAGCGTAAGCACACGGACAATGGGAGTTCAAGAGGAATCAAGGGAAAAGGAAATGCATCCATGCTCTGCACAGGATGAGCTGCAGTCCTTGGCATTGGTTCCTATTGGCATATAAAAAGCCCAGGTCTGCTTTGGTGGGACAGCATCACTGTTCTCTTGCCAGATTTGGAGAAGTGGCTCTGGTTCCGCTGCATAGAGCAAGGGAAGAGGTTTATGTGATTTAGGGAGCTGACCCAACATGACAAAGGGTATCTTTGTCTCTGGGGTTTTCTAACAGCAGCCAAATGATGACTGTCTGCAGAGTCAAAAATACTGCGAAGAACAGGCTGAAGTCCCTAATTAAGGTTTTATGATCTCCTTAATTATTTTGCCTTATGTTGTACCTAGAGAATCTTCTGCCTTTTACATCATGCTCTTGGAACTTGCTGTGATGGTTGCTTTACAGACAACAGACAAAAAACAGTCCTTGACCTGGAGCTGGTATTTTTATGATCCCAGAGCAGATAACAGCTTTAAGATGCGACTTGTGGAACAGTGTACGCTTCGCTGGGATTACCGGTGAGCATTTTCAAGACATGGGAAGTCAAGTCCTTTACACAACCACCAAAAAGGGCTGGAGCAGAACTAGCAGATTCACTGGTCGTCATCTCCCTTTGTCAATGGAAAAACAGACTCTACTTGTCTATGCATCTGAAAGGGATGGAAGAAAATGGAAGAAAGATTCATTTTTCTGACTCAAAATTGCAAATACTGCTCCTTTGAAATACTTTCTTGTGGAAAAGTATTATCTCTTTCCTTTCACTCCTTTGCAATTTTAACTCCTCTCCTCCCCCTGACTTTTATTTCACAGTTTTTAACCTTGCTCAATTGTCCTTTAATAATAATTAACTCTCCTGTTCAACCAGGGGAGTGTGTTTTAAAGCTCTAGCAATTTTATTTTCTAAATGACACCACAGGAAACAATAGGAGGGAAAAATTAAATCGGAAGGTTTCTCAAGAGCTGCGCCTCTAGAAAAACCATTAGCTGCCTCTCCCTGGTGAAAAGCAAATTCTGTTGCCACATCTGTGGAGCGACCCCACAGAAACCAACAGTGTTTGCACAATAATTAACCAAAAGAGAAAAGAGAAAACAAAAGAGGATGCATGGCTAGGTGGCTGTGCTCTCTCCAAGAGTGTCTGCTTCCAGCAAAGCTGCATCTCGAGCTGGAAACACGCAGTGCTTCCGTGGGGGACTCATCAGAACCGTCACCGCAGCGACCTGGAAGAGAGAAGAGGAACGAAGTCGTCTCCCTGGCGCTTCGGGGCTCAGCACCATGCGCTCTGCTTTGCAACCTCAAAAGCAGGACACGGGTGGAAAATCCCAGGAGCAACGTACAGCAATGATAAGACAGTACTCATTAATTATAAACCAGACCAAATAAATCAGAAATTCAATTGCAATGCCACACATCAATGAGAAATTCAAAATACTCTGGCTATTAGCTGCACAAATTAACTCTAGGAGATAAAAGGATTTAGGGGAGCAGGCCCGTACCCTCACTTTAATGAAAATGCCAAGGTCTGAGGCAAGACAGAGCACCTACCTTGCACGGATCGGCCCATCTTCATCTGCCCGCTCTGCCTCAAAAGGGGCATCCAGCCTCAGCACCCACAGCCCCATGAGGGCAGGTGGTGGCAGCAAAGCTCCTGCGTGCTCCAAGACCGGTATCTTCAGCAGTATCTCAAGAGCTGCATCATGTTCCATATGGCACAGGGGTACAGCCTCAAGTAGGAACTGTCAAAAACCATGGAAGCAATTAAACATTTTTCCAGGGTATTTCGTGAGTTTATTTGTTGAATTTGACTGCAGCATGCTTATCATACACACAAAGGATTCTGGAAATTAAAGAGTTGCTCTACTGTAAAAGCAATAATGTGGTTTCCAGCAGCTGTCAGCATTAGTAGAAAATGCCATCACCTGCAGTAGACAGGGGATGTAGCTCATGCTGGGTGTCCTTCTCCCTGAGGGACCAGGTTGTGCTCCCTTGCAAATCTGTTGGCTGCAGAAGTGTGTCCTAGGCTTGACACAACTGAAACCAAGAGCAGGAGCTAAGGCGTATGGCTCGAGGCGAAAACCCCTGGGCACAGCTGGTTAAACCTCCTACTTCTCCTCTGGGGCCTGTGGCCACAGCTCTCCTGTCCAATCCAACGTGAATAATGCAGAGCTACAAGTGAGGCAGTTGCGTGCCGGGTCGTGATAGCCAAAGGGCTCTCGCAGCAGATCAAAAGCCCAAGTTCATTTCAATATTTATTTCTAATCCTCCAGTCATATTATAAATATTTAACCCCATACCCTTATTACACAAGCAAAATAAAACCGGGAGAGATGGGGCCAGCCAGATTCCCTGCGGCAGCAGCTACCGCCCGGGCTGTGTGTCCCCAAGTACCTGCAGCATCAGCCCCAAGTACCGCTCACCGATCCCTGTCTGCAGGTTGTGGAGCTTTTTTATCTACAAAGGTCCTTGCAGCCTCCTTTGCTGAAAATCCCCCAGGCACCAGCCCCGTGTCTGGGCAGGACACGGACACACACTGTGCTGGAGCAGCACATTGCTGCGTGGCCCGCTTGCCTGTCACACACTGCCTGCCGGGGAGACAGCGAGGAAGACCGCAGTAAATTAAAGAGATATTAATTAACTGCAGATCTAGGAGACCAGAGTGAATGGTAGCTCACAGCTTGCAGCCTGAGCCCAACTCCAGGCTTCCCTCTCCACGACTTAAGGACACTCACCTCATTCCTTGAGAAGAGTACTAATTCCACAGGCTTTTTGACAAGGATTCTGTTTTCCGGGGAGAACCATTTAATAAGTTTCACTCAGGATGTCTCTGCTCCCAATAAAGACTTAACAAAGTTAATTAGACTAAACAGTAATTATCGTGTCTCTTCATTGTTCAATTATCTTGCTGAACTGCTGTTTCCTGATTAATTTTCTGATTAAAATGTATCAAATTGAAAAGCGCTTCTGAACAGGAGCTGACAGGTTCTCTCCCACAAAGTGGGATGTCAAGGCCAGGATGACCCATCAAGTCTGGTGCTGGCCCTGAGCATCACAGCATTTTGCCACAGGTGGCCAATGTTTGAGGGGAAGACCGGGAAGAGATAATAGCAGCAGAGACAAGGAGCAAGGAACTCGATTCGGTTTACTCTGCACAGACAACCATGCTCACTGTGTGCTCATCCAGTCCATGCCTTACTGACACTCTTGGCTCACCTCCTGCTCGAGACCTGGATGCTCCTTTGCCATTTTACCTTTTACAAAGCCAACCAGCCGCTGCCTCTGCCGCGTGGCTGCTGCACAGTCAGTTCAGACTGTCACTTTTCGTCTGCAAAATACCATGGAGACCTACACTATGTTCTGCCACCTCCTACTCGGCACAGCAGACAGCACAGATGAGTAATCCTATGGCTGAGCTGAGTCAACGGGTCCAACAGGGCAGCCTTGACTTCCAGCACCGCTCCTCTGCTTCCCTAAGAACTCGGCTCACCTTGCCCAGTGCCTTTAGCACCCCAGTCTGCCAAACAGGCTCTCCCATCCAAGCGCACACCCTAGACACCTTAGCTGAGTTTTCCTAACAGGACCAACGTACTTTCATGGATGACCTTACAGGAAAGAGGCCTCCAGTATTTTGCTATCTATAGAGCAAGACATCTTCTCAACTGGCACTTATGAGTCAACACAACATGGCTTTCCAGAGGGACTGCTTTAGCATTCACTCTTAGCAATCCAGTAATCATTGGCATTTTGATCAGACCCTGACACCATTTGCATATCTTTTATAAGGCAGATCAGAAAATGGGATTCATTTTTCTCTTCATTTAACACCTGTGGCTGGGAGGAAAAACAAATTCATTGCCTCCTTCCCCAAATCCTTATGATTAGATTATTTGAGCCTTACTATAAATTATTGAAATAACGCAGCTGAGCCCAAACCGCACAAAGGGCTTATTTTGTCTTTCATAATGCTTGCAATTCTTGATGAACTCTCATCTGACATTAGAAACATCTTGGGAGCTCCAGTGCGATTAATATCGGAATAGTCACAGCCAAGTGCTGTGACCCATCAGTGAAGGCAGAGATGCCCAAGAGCAGACAGGCTCAGGCTGGTCTGCATGGGGTACCCTGGGGCTCAGTGGAGGGGCCTTGTAGTCAGAATCTCCCTGCTGAACAGCAGGAGGCCGGCTTGTGTTTTTGGCTTTTCTTTCTTGGTCCTAAGAAAGGCAAAAATGTGAATACAGAATAACTACTCTCATGTGTCGTTTTTTCTCCTGCATGTTATTTTGCCTCAGTCTATTGTAAGTCATGCAGATAGCAACTAAAGTTGAGACTGAGATAAGGAGTTTACTTGGTTTATGAGGCACTAAGCCTAAGAAAAGAACTACAGCTCAGCTAAGAAAAAGTATCTATCCATGAGCTAACAGTTTACACCTTCAGATAAAACAGCCAGAAAAAGCACTTACAATAGCTTCAAACAGTTATATGGACTCTGTGTTTAAAAAAAGACATTTGCAACAGGTTTAGATTCTTTCCAAAGACCAAGACCAAAAAAAAAATCTACTTGCCTAAATATATTTTGGATTTCTTTTTATAACAATCATACAATCATAAGTAATGAATCAAAGTGCTCCCAGACTCCTAAACTATGATTTGGTAAACAACTACAATTATAAAACTCAAATCTAATGACGATATTTTAACACAGTCCCGCGCTTAGTAGCTTACAGTAACATTTATCCTGCATCAGGCTGAAAGGAGATGTCTGCAGGGAGTTAGCTGTGAAATGTTTGATTTCAAAAGCCTGCAGCAAGTTGATTCATGTCTATTTAATTTTTCCAGGCAGTTCCACTGGAATGTTGTATATAAATTAAATGCAGGGCTAGCAGCAGAGACATACCAAGTTGTGGAAATACTGTATGATTTTAATTAAACTACATGCACAAATCAAGCAGTAGTGAAGGTGGAAGGGGAGTGAGGGAGAATTATATCAGCCTGGATAAGCCAATATTTTTATGCAGAAAAACAACCGTCTATTGTAAAAACCCTGATTCCAAAAGCTTCATTCTATCATTGCGTTGATATTAATAATCTGTTAAAATCCTGGGGAAACTATATTCAAGCACAGAAAACAATGCAGACTGCAAGGGAAGTTAATTAGACTGTACCACCTCTACCTCCTGCCTGGCTTCATGGGCCTCAGGTTATCCATGTCCTGGCATTGTGCTGGCAATCAGTGCTTTGCTCAGGGTGACAAGGCCACCCGCTCTGCCATCCAGGGACAGCAGCACGTTCATCAGCCATTGCTAGAGCTGGGACAGGAAACAGGTGAACACGGAAACAGCCATAGAGCTGCCGAAGGACAGGAGTTTTTGCAAGAAAGCCCAGAAAAACCGCTTCTCTTCTTCATAGCCATAGGATTTGTCCTGCACATTCAAAGACTAAAGCTTCAGCATTTCCATGTGGAAAGATACTGGTAACTAGAAACCCGTAGGAATACAGGTGTATGGGGCTAGCCAAGAATTATGTCCTGCAGCCACTGCAGTAACCAAGTGATAGCATGCACAAAAGGTGCAGTGCCAGGCAAGGGGGAAGGAAGTCTTTGCTCCACGGAGCATCTCAACAGGCGAGACAGCAGTGCAGTGACACCCAGGCCAAGAGGGCAGGAACAACACAGCACATGTCACTGTAGGTCACCGGCAAGCCCGCACATCCTTCTGCAGAATCTCACAGCGAGCACGAGACATCAGGCGGGGACCAACGCAACACTCCAGTCAGGGAGCAAGGGCTATTTGGTATGTTAGTTCAAAGGTTCTTCCTGCAACAGGGCCTCAATTACATCCGATTAAAGCCACCATATCCCAAATCCCTTGAGGCTCTGCGGTGCTGAAGCAGTAACAAGTTTGCAGGTTTTTCCCTACTCTTCTACTCACCTCAATCACTCCCAACCACAATGCATGAATAATACAATAATTTGTCGCCTGGTGATTGCTGCTGTGTTTTCCTTTACAAATGCATCCGGGGAAAGAAGCAAACTAAAAACTGCTTGGAGGGATCAGTTGTTTAAGAAAGACTACAAGGGGCTTAGGCTCTGCAAAAACAAGACACTGGCAGGGCAAGGCAGAGCTTGTTCCGGGAAAGGAGGTGATGTGAGAAGCCGGCTGTGCCTGCGGCGGACCAGGGGCTCCGCTGAACCCAGTACATGTAACTAACACTGCTGGTCAAGGTGCTTCACCAGCTTTTACTGCAAAAACAAATGGGCTTGTAAAAAAGGAAGGGGCTCTCATAAAACACCCACACTCTGGAGCTCAGAAGGTTTTTTTGTTGCTCCTTTAATGAGCACCAAACACCTCCATTGCAGCTGCTGGTCTGAAGAAGACGGGGCCATTTCCCTGAGATGGGACCCCTTCCATCCCCAGCAGGGCTGGGCACCCGACTGCCGCTCGCACGCTCTCCTCGGGCAGGCACGCGCTGCTCAGAGCAGCAGCTCTGCCAGACTCACGGAGAACGCAGGGAGCGGGGACTCGGACTCCAGCTCTCCCTCGCACTTCCCACAGTGACACAAGCCCTGACCTGTCTGGAACGCCCAGGGTTCCCGCGCTCCCTCCGCTGTACTCCCACATACTCGTCCAACTGTCCACTTCGCCTGGGAGCCTCTCCCTCCGCACAGTGTAAACAGCAATTGCAACTGCAGCCTTCAGCTAGCGCAACAATTTGGAGAAATAACAGAAATAAAGATTCACAGAAGGTATTTATGTCTCCAGGCTAAGGATGCTGCTTCCTGCAGGCACGATGCAAGTATCAAACACAGGCAACGAGACACTTTGCACGGCCAGGCACTAGCAAGGAAGGGAAACGAGGACAAGCTGCTGCATTCTGGGGCCAACCTGATTCCATACACAGGAGCCAGTAAGAAATGGGATACTTTAATAAGGAACAAAACCTCAAGGAATAAGTGTTTCTAGCGTATTTAAGGATGCGCCAGCCTCCGGTGTATGTAAAGAGCAAGGCAATTAATAAGGTATATTTAGCACACTAAGCTGAGGTGAGCAGCTCCCACAGCAGCTGAGATACAGCCAAGCTGATCTTTAAGATAAATGTTATTTAAATTGCTGTGACTGCAGCTGGTGAGAGCTGTCTGCTGCTCTGCAGACACTCGGCTTCCCGCAGCGGGGGCAGCCAGCGCAGAGCTCCTGCCTGCCGGAGCAGCCGCCCTCCAGCGAGGGCAGCCCAGGGCTCTTCTCTGTGACGTGGTCTCACAGGACAGCTTGGCCAATTCGTGGACTAAGAAGCCATCACCAGCCTACAGACTTGCAAAGCTGTGTCATCATCTAGCACTAGGGACCTAAACAGGGAATTAAAAGCCGCAAAGATACTTAGCGGGCTGTAAAGCACAGCCTAAATGCTTGCCCGGCCGCGCAGCTGCGTCAGGAGGCAGTGCCTCGCCAGTCCAAAGCCCTGTCTTTCAGCACCGACCATGACCTTCCCGAGCAGGAAGGGATTTCAAATGGGCTTAGATTTATACCAAGTACAAGAATAGTCAGGGCTGTAATTAGTGATAACAGAAGTTTGAGGCAGGGTGATAAAGCTCGCAATTCTACATCAAAACTATGCTTGAACTGTGAAAGCTTCATACAAGGGCCATTGGAGAGGATCTCTGCTCTACTGCAAACTCTGAATTGAAGGAGAAAATAAAAAGAAGCACCTGAACTCAGCAAAATCTCTAAGTAAATGACTGATTAAATTTCCAGAATTTGACAAGAGAGGTTTTAGAAGCAAAATGCACAGGAATCCCATAGACAATCTGATTCAGAAAGCAAGTAAAAGGTTGGGTTACAAGCCTTTAGCATTGTTTTCTGATCATCTTAAAAGTATCAGTTTACTGATGCCTGTCATCCTGTCATCTCTTCCAAAACACACTTCCCAGGAACCCAATGGAGTCCCAGATCCCACCCTCTCGTTGTCCACTGCAAGCGCTGGGGGCTCCCTGTGAGGGTCTCTACCCAAGAAACCTCTGCAACAGCCTTGCTTGCTCTCACAGGTAGCTGCTAAAGGGAGCTGCAGGCTCAGCCAAGTCCACGGGTGGCTTTTATAGCAAATAAACCATCACAAATGCTTTTTCCTTCCCCCCCCCGCAATATCTTCCCCAGCTTTCCTTGGCACCAATAAACAGCCATTTTTCCCATGTTAAAATCCCCCCTGTAGCACTGGCTATTGCAGCTCACTGCTGACCCTGGCCCACTGGTCCCCGTGATCTAACAAAACTATTAGAGTGCCTCAGAAATTGTAACAAAACATCCATTTCCTTTACAGCAGCTGCTGCCTGGAGAACAGAGCCAAAGCCAAGGCTCTCTTGACCCACGTGCTACCTGTGTGCACAAACTGCAGCGCTTCCAATGGCAGCCATAAGGATACTCGGCAGCCGCGGAGCTTTTGGAGCGCTCTGCGCCCTGCTGCCGCACAGGGTCACAGTACGGGCCATGCTCCATCACAGAAAGGCACCTGCGGCCACGGGCTTCATCAGTGTCTGTGGGCATGAGCCCGGGGCATGCGGCACGTGAGCGCCACAAGGTCCCCAAGCTGGGATGACCGTGAGCGCGGAAACGCTCGGTCCCATGCGGACAGCGGAGCAGCTCCCAGCTCAGGCCCCTGCTCCGCTCCTGCAAGACACTTAATGCTGCCCCGGTCTCTACTGGATAAATGATCAGCAGCAGGAAGGAGTCCATTCAGACTGAGGGAATTAAAGCTTCAGAAGGCGGGAAGCAAGATAAAGCAAAAATGTAGAAAACATCCACTATGCCCGAGCAACAAAAGCTGCTATAGAATAAACCAAGAGCCAAACAATGCAGACCTGGGTGATTCCTTACAGTGCGGTGACAGATACGACAGCAGGCTGAAATAATTAATGGTGTCCTAGTACAGCCGAGTAAGCAACCACATGCAAGTGTTAATAAAAACTATCTTTCTGGAGGGTTTTTTTTTGGCAGCAAGTTGCAAACTGTGCAAATCATCAACTTTCTACCTTGAAAGACAAAAACCGACACATTTCCCTGGCTTCTGCTCTTGCGATATAGAAGACAAATCTGCAAGGTGCAGAGTTAATGCCAGTAAAAGGGAAAAAATAAAAGCCGGCCTGAGCAGCCTGTGCCCGGAGCCACTGAAAGAAACCCTCTTCAGCGTTGGGGTTTGTGATGTGGGCGAGATTTCACGTGACCAAAGAGGCATTAGAGGGGAAGCTGTTCTGGGAAGCGCTGGACACTGGTCACATCCCTCCTGGCTCATCCTGCATGGGGCTATAGGCAACAGCTCTGCCACTCTCACAGCTGGGATGGAAAGATGGGCACAAATGAACAGGCTTGAAGGACTGGGGCAAAGACCCTGGCACTGCACCTAACGGGACACGTGCTGGTGCAGAGGGCAGAGCAGCAGCCCCAGCAAGGCCCACTCAGCACAGGGAGATTGCGCTTTGCCCCTGCCTGCTGGGGCTCTCTTTTTTTTATTAACATTCAATTTACTCATTTTACTTTGCACATCAATATCAATTAACAACTGCACTTGAAATGGCTGAAAAAATATTAGGCATCAAGTCAAGGAACTCTCTTGGAGATGCTCCCAACTGACAGAGCCAAGTTAAAACGTAAATCCAGAGAAGCTTCGAGGGGCTAGGGCAGCCATAAATCCACAAGAGCACCATTAAAGCAGCAGAACAGGAGATTGTCTTCAGTCCTACAGCTGTTCCTGAATTAAGCCCAAATGACCAGATGACAGATCCAGCCCCTTGAGATCAACAGTGTCCTGACCCTTCGGCATGCTGTCCCTCCGTGCCAAGCACTAAGCTCTCCCCTCCTTTGCATTTTTGTTTCAAATAAAAGCAGCCACCCCTGTCAAACTGACAGCGGCTGCTGGCACTGAACCCACTGCCGCCAGCACACGGATCAGCTGGATACCAGGCGGGAACACCGGCTCCTGCGGCTGCAACGGGAGGGCGGTGTCAGGGAAAGGTGGCAGTTGTAAATATTCATCTCCTCTCTGGAGCCTCCTTTCCTAAAGGTTATTTGAGATTAGATAAACAGGCTGTCATGGATACTGAATAAGTCTGTCTGCACTTTGAGGGCACTGTAAGACACCACTTAATGGACCCAGACAATGCAAGTGATTCACAAGCACAGTCACTCCATAACAAATTCCTTTCCAGCCTCTTCCTCCCCAGAAATCCCTCTAACACCTTTAATTTAAAGGTGCCATAATCTATTCCCCTTGAGCTACTTCAGAAAGTTCACCTCCTCCCGATGCTCAGCAGCCCCGACCTTTTTCACTGCTCTCGTTTGGCTTCCCTTTGGCAGGGGAGCCACAGGCCTGCGTTACTGCTCAGCTCTTCCCTTCCGTTGAGGCCCTTGCTCAGATCTCTTTCCAATTTTTTTCTTTTCCCTAACAGAGTCAGACACGGAGACAGCTGCTGCACGTTTGCACCTAGGGAAGCAGCACCAGAGTTTCTGCTCTTGCAAAGCAAGAGAAAAATAATGAAAAAATACGCACCAAAATTACAACACACCCCCATGGGACACTTGTAAGACGACGTGAACTCAGGCTCTTCAGCGTTTGCTTGTAGCATGAGCACTGCCCACTACTCAGGACGGCCCATCGGCTCTTGCGCTGCTCAGATAACCAAGGCACCTACTCGAGCTCTACACCTAACCCTGCGTGTGTCTTCAGGAGATTATTTGAAGTGCTTATTTTTATGACTGGAACCTTCAAAGGCAGAGTTATTAAGTGTATTTAAAAGGAAGAACTGGTCCAGATAAAGCCGGGACGTAATTAGCTACAAGCTACTGTACTTTGATGACAAAGCAGCAGTTAGCATGCGGGCCATGCGGTAATGCGCTCTGTAGAGTTTGCTAATTACCGATAACGGTCACAGCACCGGGAAGTCTGACGCTTCTCTGATAAAGGTAGAGCCTTCTATAACTCAATGGCTCAGGTATAATTCTTGGTGTTTAAGTCCAAGCCAAAGCCTGGACTTTGGCATGCTGCTCTTTACAATTACCTGTCCATTTACAAACACAACAGAAATAAAATATTTTTTGAACAAGCAGAGGGATCCCAGCCTGCACAAGGGGATTCTGGCTGGTAGCAGTCACATGGTGGGGAAAGGCAGCAGGTTTTATTTTCCTGGCCATGCACCAGGCCAGGGGACTGTGCAACCTGCAGAAACCCTTCATGGGCCAGATCTGACCGAAACCTCACTGATGTCAGGAGATGACTTAAATGCTCAACAGGCTTCACTTCAGTCCTCCATAACGCTGCAATCCTTGGCCAAAGACAATCTGCAGAAAAATGGGAAAGAGTCAGATCAGCGAGGCAGAGAAACAGAGGGAGCTGTAAGAACTGGAGAGGGGACAAGATGTCTGGATGAGCAAGGTCAGCTCAGGAAGGGGACTGTCAAAGACTGAACAAGTGAGGAGTAGATGCCGGCACTGATAGAGGCCTGCAGAGCTGCCTGGATAGAGAGAGCCACAAAGACAAAACCACGAGTGGTACTGCAGCTCCACAGCTCATGGGGCAGTACCAAACCCAGCCTCAGCAGCAGCCACCGTAATCACATCAGCTGCCAACTTCCCAGGGCTACAAGAGGAACCAGGTGGCACTGTCCTCTGCCTTCTCCGCACTGCAGGGATCCATGTCACATACCCACCTGCCCCCAGCCCTCCACAATTGTGGCTCCATCCCACATGTGTCCTGATAAGGCAGCAAGAGACAGAGCTCCCAAAGGGATATGCAAAGTGATCTCTGGCAAGGAGAGAAGAGCAGAAGCTCCTTCAGCCCTTATTCTTCAGAGAATATAATATTTCACTTGAGGCTTGTCTTTGATACAAGTACTTGTGTAGACAAAAGCCCCATATTTACGTGATTCTTACTCCATCATTCACAAATTCAAAAAAAAAAAAAAAAAAGTGCCCAGAATGTCATTTTGAGGTCCCTAAATCCAATTACCTTCTTCTCAAAGAACCTGTGTTGTCGCTGTCACCAATGAAGGGCACAATTAACTCACTGACCGCAGGCGGTGACAACATGTCTCCATCGACACAGGGAGCCTGTCAGCTATGGACAGGGCAGCAGCCAATAATTGCTCCTGCAGCACCGGTTACATGGAACTAGAAGAACCCATCTCAGCAGCACAGAGCAGCAGGGAAGGAAACAGGAAACCATTTCCATGTTTATTGACAAATTTAATTACAACCTAAGTTTCCACTCTGGAGAGAATATGTATTTCCTCTTTAAATGTATCAGTCTTAAGCAGCCAGCACAGACATAGTGATTTCTGCAGACACTTTTGCAGGAGGAAACTGAGAATTTACGTGCAGCACTTTTGAAAGAAAATGATATTAAAATTCACCGTTTAGGAGCAAATTGTATATTAACTGTTATACAGCAGACAATAGGCAAAAGCAAATTTTGTGGGCATACATATGGTTTTTATATTGGTGCTCAGTTAAAACACATGCCCGACTGAGAGCCATATTCTCACATGAAGTCAGATAAACCTTTGATTCACTCTTCTCACTTTGAAGTAAGTGAAAAATAATAGGAAAAAGCCTTCTAGTAGGTTTTACCTAACAAATCCTACAGCACTTTGACAAGTAGCAATTAATTTGGAGACAAAAGTACCTTGTGAAAGAAGAGAGAATTACTGCTTCCATCCCACCAATGGCACAGGGTCAGAGCTAAGGGGCAATTATCCTCAAGACAGAAGGTCCTGAAGGAAAGGCTATGAAAACAATCTTGCCAGTCATGTCAACCATACTGGTGGGTTAGAGAAAGGAGAACAAACAAAATTTACCCATTTTCTTCCTCAAGACTTGTCTGCATTTTTCATTCACAAGCTGAATTTTGGAGCGTGTCTCCAGCAACAGCAGTTCCAAATCCCATTTTGTATAAGCAATTCCAAAGACAGTGTCTTTCTCACTGGAGGGGTGCTGGAAATACCAGCACCCAAAGCTCCCACTTGGAGAGTGCACCTTTACCATGTCCTAACATTACATCTCCACCAACGTTGCAGGAAACCAAGAGTGCTCTTCTGCCCGGTCCGGAGCCAAGCAGCCATTCCCAGGAACTCATTTGAATGTAAACATGGCCAAGACTTCTTACAATTGCACGCCAGAACCACGGTGAACACTGCAGCAAATGTAACACTGTGTGGGACAGCACGAGGCAAGCTACAGGCTACTAGACCAGTAGGAAAAAAGAGAATTTCTGCCTTGTTGCCAGTCAGAAGAGCAGTGCGAGTCTTCAGCAGGGTCATTTGCGGAAAGCCTTCCCTGCCCGCCTGCTTTTGGGCTCCTGCGGTTTCAGTGCTCAGTCTTGCATTTACACGGGAAAGCTGGAAACAGAACCCCCAAGGCTGAAAAGAGGACAGAAAGAATAATCCTTCTTATTCTTTTTAAATGCCACGGTATTGCTGGCTCCATGACTGTGGGACTTTTTAATAACATGACTGGAACTTCAGCTATATAAACTGGCACAATTCCTCTAAAGTTGTCACAGCCAAACTACACTTACTCAGGGTCTGGCCCCGTGACAAAAATATCTTTTTAATTTCCATCTTACTTCAGGAATAGCCTTAAAAATGCCCCTTTCTAGATGTATGCTGCAGTCCCAGCAGAACGTTTATGGCTTTGCTTGCAGACCTGGCTGAAGGCCATCACACGTCTAGAAGACAACTGCAAGAGCAACTGACAAAGCTGAGGCTGCTCAGGGCACGCACAGCCCAGGCCGCTCCGGAGACGCAGCCCGCTGCGCTCTTGACCCTGCAGCGGGCACGGGCCTTGATAGGTTGCAATGGAGACTCATCAGGACAAACTTGAATGACACTGCGGTATTCCTTCCTGCCAAAACAACTCCAAGGAAGGCTTGGCTTGGCAGAGCCTCACCTGGGGCTGCTGGGGCAGGTACCTCACTCATACCTTTCATTAGCTCTGCTGGGGGCTCAGCTGTGCCTGCTAAGAGCTAGGGCTGGAGACAGCCAAACTCTCCCCATTTTAAATTGGGGAAGAGTTCTCCTGCCTTCGCTCATCAAACTTCAGGGGAAGCACTTGTCTCCAGGCTTCGTACTTGGATGTGGTTGGAAGGACCTGTCAACATGCTCAATCTATTGTTTCATTTAACTCAGAGAAAGATGCATTGCAAATATTTTAGCAAGAAAACTAATATCAGAAAATCTACTGTTTGTTTTGTATCAACATACATTTAGCTGTCTCCTTGATGACTGGCCATGCAGCAAATACAAGAGGGAAACCTTATACCTACCTCAAGATTACAGAGGAACTTCAGCAGAACAGATGTGTACAAAGAGCAAATAAGGCCACTGAAAGCTCCCTATAAAACTGGGGATGAGCAGCTTTGCTGCAGCACAATAACCTAGCGGGGACAGAAAGGCCTCTAGCTATACAGCCTCATCTCCATGCTGCAGATATCACTTATGTCAGAGGTGAATTGGTTCCAAATATCCGCTAAAATGGACAAAAGCTATTGCCATAAGGGGAAGGGGGTGGACAAGACATGATGCAGGAAACACTAGGGCCTCAGTGGGCAATAATGCACTTGCTCACAAACCACCTCCTCTTTCTGCAGCTGAGTATCTGGATGGCACCAAGTCACATAACCCAGCACAAAGTTCAGCCTGCCTCCTTCCTGAGCTGCAGTGCAAATGCTGCTCCCTCACCAAATGGAAACACACTGATATGTTCATAGAAAAAAAATGGTTTTCACTATGATTAATATATCCTGATAAAAATTGATTTGGATGAGTTTTCATTAGGAAAAAAAAAATCTTGAAGTGAAGCATATTGATCATATGCCAAAACATTACAAGTCAATACTTCTTAAATGAAAAGCTTCCTCCTCCCTCAAGTGAAATTATTTGGTGATTCAGTGTATTCCTAAGAGGCTCTAGCACTGGGAAAGAACAATCCTGCAATAAGAAGGAAATTACATTTGTCTGCAGAGGGATAGAGAGACACAAACTCTATAAATAAGGAGGGAAAGGAGAAATCGCACAGGGTGAGCAAAGAGGTGCAAGCAGCTCCAGTCTGTGGAACATGCACAGCAGCTGCAGATAAGCCATCCTCAGAGTAACAAGGCAGCGTTAAGTGTATTTCAGAGCACTCGGGGGAAATGCCCCATGGGTAATCACACATCCAGGAGGGAAGAGCAGGTGTTTCCAGCCCTTCAGCTCACTGCTACAGCAGACGAGTTTTCACAGCCACCCTGAATCCCCCCTCACAGTGTCTATCTCTGAGCAGAGCCTATACAAAGAAGCAGCCTTCCCGGGTGAAGGACTAGCCAGCACACTCTCCCTTGGTCTAGCCAAGGAAATAATCTCCCCCAGAGAAGGGTTAGCAAGATATGCAGTGAAAGAGCAGCACAGAGCACAACTGTTGCTGTCTGGTGGACTATCATGGTTAAACGATTCAATCTCTACAAAGGCAAATCAAAGCTCACCAGAGCAGAAACAGCATCCAAAAGGTTATTCTTAAGCCTGGCCGCTGCAAGTTCTCAGCCTCTGAATGGCTCAAGCTGTTCTCTGCCCCGTTTAAGTGGCAAATGTCCACAAATGCCTGTGCCATCATGTTTTCCCTTCCACGCAGATATGTGCAAGCACGCCCAAAGCTTCAAATTCGACATACACCCACAGGGCACAGCTTTGTATTCATGCTCACAGGCCCTATATACATGTATATGCTCAGCTATAGGTCCAAGGTGCAAAAATAGACACAAATCGATATTCTTATGTCCTGCACATTTGACTGCAGTATGAATCACCCTTCAAGCCAGATGTTCTCCTGCCAGGCTAGGGCAATCTGCAATTCAAGGAGGACACATTTTAGCTTCCTCTTCTCAAACAGGGCCTTATGCAACAGCAAATGTTGACAGTCTAGAAAGCGAGCAAGTATGGAAAGAAAACAGGGGCATAGTTGCTTCATGCTGAAACTTGACATCAGAGATGATTTGCAGCCATGATAATTTCAATACTGCAAGTCCCAAACTCGCTCAAAACGCTACAGCATCAACACGCCTGCTCACAGCCCCAGTATCTCTGCCGCTAATGCAGGGGGATTAGGCAACTGTTGGTAGATCCTTCCTTTCACACTGTGCTTAATTCACACATTAAGGGAATAGATGGAGCCAGCTCACTTCTGTCTTCTTGCGCTGGAAATAAGTGAAAGAGGAAGACTTCTCAGTCTGGCAGCATGGTTCCCATGAGCTGTCAGGACAGGAAAATGTCACCAGCCATGAGGCTGCCTTCCCCAAGCAGGGACATGAGGAGGAGAGTCTGCTCTCTCATCTGTCTGTCTTTTTTTTTTAAAGGCAATCATTTCAGACTCCATGGATGAAAATGAGAGCTGGACACACATCTTGTTTTTCCATCACTACCTCTTCTCCTCAAGTTAGCTCACAACTCAGAAGATAAAGATCAAACATCTATCTTCAAAACAGAAGATGTGTTAAAGGCAGTCCTGGCAATTCAACCTTGCATAGCTCTTAATCCACCCAAATGAGTGCACAGGAGTCAGAGGACGACTATGTCCCAGCTGGGGGAACTGAACCTGGAGCTGCGGAGCAAGACAGGAGCAGCAGGAAAGGTGGCGCAGGCGGCATTACGTCCTCAGCGTGAGGAGCGAGCCCCTTGCTGGGGCTGGTGGCCCGGGCAACCTGTCACACAGTCCCCAGGGGTGCAGCCCCTGGTGGCCTTTGTCCTCCCAAGGCCAGTGTGCACACCCACGAGCACCCTCACTCTGCCAGCTCTTCTGCTGTGAGGTGATACCTCTGAGACACTGTCCTTGCACATGCCAGCCCAAATGAGGGACATAGAATCGAGAGTCTATCTGCACTAGAACCATGCAGGTACTTTCCTGTGAAAAATAATGGGTTTGGGCAGGTAGGATATTTTCATGGACAAGTGGGGCTGCTCATTTGTATTTCTCAGTGAGGGGCACTCCAGAGTGAAAGAGAAATGTTAGTTCCGAGCTGCATTTGTAAGTTCACTACTGCTTGGGAAGTAGGAAGTGAAATATTTTGATTATTTGGAAAGGCAATAAAAGGAGAGGTTTTTTTCCCCCTCTCCCTTTCTTTGGCAGAAACTATTTGCTGAATCACACCCAAATTCACAAACAGCTTCGCCTCTTCCCCCTCAGAAATCACATTTCTCAGTGAGTAAACTCTTTGTTCCCCAAATTACCTAGGTCTGCTGGCGATGCTGCACAAACACATGTTCCCAACAAGAGTTCAGCCTGCTGGTTTTTGCTAGGCAAAACAAAGGTTTTAATGTGGGATTAATTCTCTTGGAGTAAGAGAGGGGAAGAAACACATTTAGTCATTGCTTGTTAGGCATCAGGAGGTCTGTTTGCAACCGCGTGGGTAGGTTTGCACTTTTCTCCCTCCCTGAGGATTACTGCTGAGCGGCTAAGCCAACACATCACCCAAGAATCCTTTCTTCTCAGTCCTTCTTAGCAGATGGATCAAAACAAAATCTCAGAATACAGATGCTGAACCTGAAGAGAAAGCTCTATTACAAAGCACCTCCTGAATGGCACCACAGGGTGCACTGTCTATGAATCCAGATTCTCCAGCTCGGACATTTCAGGCTACACCGGGGGTGAAGCTCTGCAATGCAAAGTAACTTCAAGTACTGAGACGAGTGACCAAGGGTTAGGCCAAAGGTTGTCAAACATTCAGGTAACAAAGTTTACCTGCTTCCCAATCAGGCAGACAGTACAAACCCTCTTCTCTCTAAAGATGCCCATATTTTATTTACTAATGTGTCTTTGCGGGGAAGTTCTCTATTATCCACAACAGGAGATTTTGAAGAACAGCTTAGACAGAATGACTGTCAAAGATGACCTCCAGCCACTGGAGCCTGGCTCATTTACATGAAGTGAAGTTCTGGTTCAGAACCTGCTCTGCACAGTTCTCATTATCCCCAATCAGAGAAACCAGAATAGCAACATCTTCACACACTTAGATGCAGGTGGCCACCAGAGATACTGTGGCATAGAAAATCAGGTCAAGAGCCAGGACTTTTCACAAAGCAAGTCAATCCATAGGAGGACACTTCCAAAGCAAGCCTAGTGTGCTGTCACAACAGGGACTAGTAATTCTATACCTGCTTCCCATTCATTTTTTTCTCTACATTAGTAGAAAGTGCTGGACAAAGAGAAGTCTTCCCTTTCATATGAGGTGAAACCGAGATCTTCACAAGACACTCACACATCACAGGAGACTTCATTTACAATAGGGATGAACAGGGCATAACAAAAGTAGATGGACTTAAACAGATATATTCTATATTGGCCTTAAAGGTCTCACTTCCTTTTCATCCAGTCTCATCTGCAAAGTAGTTCTGATGAAATTTGTTGAATCCAAGTTGTTCTACCACGTGTCAGTAGATTCTACTTTGTGACAAGACTGTAACCAGCAATCTCTAATGTCTCCCCGGTCAATTTTTTATTCATAGATTTTTTTTCTAGAAGTAGTAAAGAGGAGCTAGCAGGAACAGAAGAAAAATGGATTGATATATTTTGCCATTAAGCTGGGGCTAGGCTTCTGCTTATCACCAAAGACACTGTCCTGAGAAAAACCACATCTCCCTGTTAGAGGCGGATGGTCCTGTTAATGACCTGTATCAAAATCTAACTTTAGAAGTCAAAACAAGATTACCCCATCCAAATAAATACTGATCACTTTACAAGTTCTTGCTGTAAAGTCCTTAAACAAAACACCCAGCTTTCCCAGACGAGAATTAACACTTCGCCAGTAACACTGTCTAAACAGAAGAGCACCCTGCCTTCAGCTGCCATCAAGTGACCACACGGTGTTGTCCATTGCTATCTGCACTACAGAGGAACTAAGGAGCCCACATGAGATTAAGACTCAGCTGTGAAAAATATCTCTAGATCCAAAGAACTGAGCCTGCTACAAGTCAATAAATGTTCAGAGATGGAAGAAAACATCAAAGTCCATTAAACAAAGCCAGGGGCAGAGCCAAGCCTTCTCAATACTTGATCAGGGTATTCACCACTACACAAAACAGCCCTCCTGATTAATCCAGCTCATGATTGCTCTCTTGGTCATCATCCAAGGAAAGAAAGAGAACGGCAGGCAGAGGGGGAGACTCTCAGAAACATAATCCCTTTGCTCACCGCCTCTTTCACTGCAAGAAACAGGCTGGTGCAGTTACTTCACCCACATTTGTTTCTCTTTAGCCTTTTGGCTGAGCTGAAGGAATCTCAGCACTTAGGCTCTACTCAACACTGTATTACAGGTGTTGTCATGGCAATGATTTATGTGAGAATTAGTCACTGCAGCACTTCCACAACAGAATGAAGGATAGGAAAACCTGCACATTCGGAAGTTCCTGGGATACAGAGGCTGACAGCTGGAGAAAGATGAGATTCCTTTTACCCCTTAGATTCCAGCAGTGACATTTAAACAGCTCAAAGTCAGTGTCTAATCAGAAATGTTATTAATAGCAATCTGACAATATACCAAACTGCATATCAAAGTGTGCCAGCAGTTGTCATTGCAGATTCACTGGCCCATTTCTGAACTAATCAGGGATTGAGTAACAACTGGGGCAGAGTAGAAATTATTACATTTGCATTGTTGCAAAATGAGTATATATTTGGAGTTCATTGACAACGGGGGGTTATCACAAGAATCCCATTGCTGTCAGAAGAGTTCTGCTGTCATGGGCTGGGGATCTCAGGTAGGACAGTAGGGCTCATCAAAACAAAGTTTCACCAAAACTATGCAAAGGGAACTTAAAAGATCCTTTCTGAAGGAATCCATCTGAATACTCTCTTTTTTGTTACTGTCAGAATATTTTTTTTCTACTTCAGGGTCACATATTTGCTTCACATGTCGAAGTTTTGGCAAAGGGATAAGGAGGTTCAAGAATGGCTGTCACTCAGCCCTAATAACAAATAGAGTTCCCACTTCTCACTGTAATAAAGGGTGTCATTTATTTCTAGCTTGCACTGATCTACCCTCCATCCCCACAAAGTTCTCCGTGAATTACAGGCAATTACTTGTATTGCTACTGTCTCTTTGGAATCTGTTCTGAGACTAACCGTCAGGGTCAGACCACAATGAAGTTTGACTAAAGAAATGAAAAGTTATTTGGAGCAGAGTTTTAAGATCTGCATCTCTCTTTTGCTCTGCTCTCAGGGAGTTAAGGTTGTCTTGTCTTCTTAATACTCACTCTCAAACATGATTTTTCCTTCATTCTTATAGGTTTTGAATGGAGCCTCAGGGTCTGAGAACAGTTACTTTGAAGCTCACTTCAATGTAAACAACCACTTCTGCCAAACAGGAGAGCAAGCCCAAGGCGGGGGTAACTGTCATCCCCCAGCCCCGAGGCATCCACATCTGTACAAATCAGTCACTTCACAAGGCTGCACGGCACAGTCCCGTCCCCACTCTTCCTCCTGCGCTCTGCAGGCAGCTGGCAGTGCGTCTTAACTAAATTCTTGAGAGTTTAACATATGCATTGTCACATGGATTTATCAACAAACCAATGATTTATCAACAAATGCATCAGTTAAGTCCAGCAAAAACCTCAGAGACACTGAATGCATCTGATCAAATTCCATCAGTTTGTGTGGATATTTTCAGAGGATAATAGATCCTTACTGCCCGCTAGCACTTCTCTACAAGGTGTCTCACTCTGGTTGCCTTTAACTTCTTCCTCTTGGATCTTCCAAACGGGAGTCCAGTGGCCAGCACAAGGCAACCAGGTTAGTGTTCTCAAATGTAAACAGTCTGTTCTCGTGCTGCAGTCTCCCATTCTCCTCCTGACAGCATAATGCAAAGACAGTAGAAGGGCTGATAAGGAGTTGGGGATCTCTGCTTTCCCTGAGACCATAATAAGTGGTGAAAGATAGGTGAGAAACATCCTTTCTTTAGAAAGCTGCCCTCTTCCAGGCATATCACAATTTTACGAAAACAAAAAGAGCAGCTTCAGAAGCAGCATTTGGGTCTCTGCATACTCATCAGCCTCTCAGATCCAATCACTTAAATCAACATCACTGCACAGCACATCTTGTAGGAACACACAACTGCTTTGGCTGCACTAAACACTGTTGTGTTGGGGCTGCGATGATCAGAAGGAAGGATCTACACAGTATAGAGGAAATCACATGAAGCTGGATGAAAAATGATTTTTCCCATTTAGTAGAAAAATATTTTCACTTCTACATGAAATGGAGCAAGCACTCCCATCCGACGAACACCATATGGGACATCAGAGCTGGGAGCCAGAACTCCTTTGCTTCCAGGTTTTTAGCAAGTTGAGTTACTGGGCAGGAGATCCAGCTCTAAAGCTGAGCTAGGTAAGACAAAACTGCCAAGCAGACTGCATTCAATAGCTGCCTTGACCCTCTAGAATCAAAATCAAACTGTTTCTACAAACAAATTTGACAAATCGGCAAATTCTGAGGGAAAATAGAACAGCATCATTTCATAGGGAAGTTTCTCCTGCACTTTGTTCACTGTGTAGAATCCAGCTCCTGAAATGAAATGAGCATACCAGCACCACTTAAGCTCCCAAGCTAAATTAGCAATCAAAAATAAGGGAAAAATAGCAGACTAGCTTTTATCCAACGGAAGGTATAATTCTACCAATGTCAGAAATGCTTTGTCAACTTGTGCAAACAGTTCTGTGTGTTTTTGCCTTTGTAATGTGTTTGGTTCATTTTGCACTTCTATGATCACCCTTCCTGCCAGTCCTGATAGCAAGAGGCAAAGACAGGGTGGTAAGACTGCCAGCCTGACCCATGCGAAGCTCCTGCTGCTGATCCTCACTGGAGACAGGACAGGCTAGGCTGGCTGCAGCTAATTACTAAGCCTGGGTGTTCCCAGGTTTTTTATATATCTGACATCTTGCATTTGCACTGGATGGATTTTCATTTGCAAAGCAGTTCCTTATGGAAGTCTTTGTTTACCCATAGCTGTTATGCTCAAAGCCACCAACAGCACAGCTGCAGTGCATGTGAATCAGCCACATGAAAAGCTCCTCAGCATGCTTCATTTCCACTGAGCTAGTTAATGCAAAGCAAACCTACATTCCTACTCTAATTTATCACAATTGGGCATAGAATAAATTACCACAGTTTAACAAGTTAAAGATGAGTCAGAATAACTGTCCACACACATTCTTTACTTAAGTGCAAGGTAACAGAATCATCTTAAAATCTTCCTTAGAAAACAATGAGATGGGTTGAACAAGCACTACCAAAGGCATGCCCAGTCACCTGCAGCACCAGTTTATCAAACTTCATTCAAAATATATCTTTAAGTCTCAGGAAAAGGTCGGGTGAATCTTGTAGACATGGTTCAAGAGACCTAGACTCAACTCGCCTCTCAGCTGAGGAATATCAGAGCTTGATAAGGGCAGAGTTGAGCACAAGACCACAGCCTTCTACAACATCACAGACCAACCCTTTCAATCAGATGCCCAGATTGTTTATTTACACTAGTTTGTCTCCTAACTGCAGCGGGTCCGTCTCTCACAGAATACAACATGGATTCTCAAAGCCACAAAAATCTGGCACCAGCTTCATTGCACTCTTGAGCAGCTTCCAACTGCTTTGCCTCAAAACCTGTCCTCCTCCACTTGGAGAGAATGGCTTTTTGGCAAGGAACCACTCCCATTCCTGCAAGTTGAAACGTTACGCTCCTGGACAATAGTTCCTTCCTCAGCCCCTTCAGTGAGCATGGCAAACTCCAACCCTGCTCCCCATCCTAGCAATCATCAGCCTTCATCTGCAGCAGTGGTTACCTGCCAGAGAACCCCTCTCCAGACACCCAGGAAAGGCCGCTTTACTATGAAGTGGATAAAGCAGCTGCTGCCCAGCAGGCTGGGAAATTGATGCTCTGGCACCATCTGATTGCTTGGCTAGACAAAAAGCTCTCTGAGCTCTCTCTCTGCAAGGTTCTTCTCTTCCAGTGCTGCCATGAAAAGGCTGGATCTGACTCCAAGCTTTCTAATGGGTGCAGCCAGCCAGAGTTAGCCACCAGCAGCTCGACTGTGACCATAGCTCCAGAACTAACCAACACCAATCAATGACCAGGAGGGAAGGATGTGCAATGGGCATCCAAGCACAAGAGACTTCCCCAAACAGTTCTCCAGCTCTGAGGAGCCTCAGTAGTGCCCAGCTAAAACACAGGCTTAGGCTAGAGGCGCATGACTGCTTTTCTTAAAGCGCTGCTCTGCATATCTCAGCACTCCTTCCCATTACCCTTTTTCCAAGGAAAAAGATGCCCTGAGCGGAGGTGGGGGTCAGGCACAGAAGAACAAGCACAGATGAACTTCAAGTCCAGCCCTTCCTCTTGGCCACGGAGGCAAAAAGAAAGGACTGGGTGCTGCAGATGAGTCTTTACCTCCACAAATGCAGCCCAGGCTGAGGAGCTGGCTCTGCAACCTTGGGCTCAGCAGCTGCCGCCAGGCAGGGACACAAACACCATCTGACACACACAGCTGTGCTCAGCTGCACAGGAGAAGGAGCTTGAGCCTCCCTCTCCTCTGTAATTGTCTCTTTCTTAGCTATGACCACCGCAACCAGCTGTGTAGACATTTGTTCCTCTACATAGATGACAAGTAGCCAAGCAGTAGGGGAGCAGCTACTGGAAGGCGGAAGAAAGGAAGGCTGAGCTGAAAGGCCCGCCTAGCCAGCAGGGTTTAACTTGTGCCTAGAAACCTGCAGTCCTGGACATGCCTGAGCACACAAACAAACCATAGCTACACACAGTGCAGTTGGATGGGGAGATTTGACACACACAAATAAGTAGGTATGTTTTTCCAGGCACCTTTGACAGAAAGCTAGTGGCAACACCTTGATAACTGTGATGAAAGCAGCAAAAGGAATTTGATGAGGAAACAGGATAAACTGCGGTGCCTTATGCATTGACCATGCAGCTTGCAGGGAGTCTGCATCGTCTGCTGCTCTTATCACTTTGACATGATCATGATGCAAGAAAGTGACAGCTTCCACCATCATCAGGCAAAGGAGGCCCTTGCAGGCCAGGATTCCTGAAGGGAGCATGGCATCTCGTGAGCGCTGGTTAATCAGAGGGCTGAAGGCAGAAGGACAGTCAGAGGGTGGCAGTGAGAGCAGCCTCTCAGCAGAGCTCAGGCTGCGGGGCAGCGAACACGCAGGGCGCTCATGTGCCCCGGAGCGGCAGCAAAGCAACCGTTTAGCAGCACTCAGCTCATGGAGATTTCTCAGTGTCGCCTAGTAGGGTCACAGAATGCTTAAGGTTGCAAGGGACCTCTAAAGGTCATCTAGTCCAACCCCCCTGCACACACAGGGTCCCCTAGAGCATGTGGCACAGGGTGGTGTCCAGGCAGGTTTGGAAGATCTCCAGAGAAGGAGACTCCACCACCTCTCTGGGCAGCCTGTTCCAGGGCTCTGTCACCCTCACTGGTAAGAAGTTCTTTCTCAAGTTCCTGTGCAACTTTTGGTGCCTCAATTTGTGGCTGTTTCCTCTAGTCCTATTGCTGGCCAGCACTGAGAAGAGGCCGGCCCCATCCTCCTCACTCCATCTCACAGCAAGGACAGCTGTTGACAGCAAGAATGAACTATTTGCAGGTGGAAAACGTATTTACTTTTCCTTCTCTGAGAAATATGTAACCTACATAGAGGATTCAAAATTACACAAGCAATAGAGGTAATTACATTCATACTGATGTCTTGAAGTGGTCTGGAGCATTTCGGCAACACATATTGGCATAAAACCAAAAAGTTATAGCAGGAAGATGATTAGGGACAAGTAACAGCTAAAAATACAGAGAGATTAATTAATAATTGAAGGTGTAGGTAGAACACTGCAGAAAATATAATTAATGCTGAACAAACTTGATACAACTCTGTCTCATTAAAGGGTAATAAAGTACTTTGCTGTTCCTAAGGATCTGTGTTTTAAAAACTCATGGGATTAGACCATTCACTGATATAAAACTGTGGAACTCCACTGACTTTGGCAGAGACAGGCCGATTTGTGTGATCCAAGGAAGTTATGCTTATTATTTTCCAGTTATATTTGGAAAGTGCATACATGTGGTTTTGCACAGCCATGCTCTATGAATATGCACTCCTTTGTTTGCCTAGTACAGAACTTCACCCAGACAGTTCATAGTTTGCAAAAGACTAACATACTCTTGAAATACATGTATTATGTTACAAAACTTATTTCTTAATGACTGCAGTTGCAGGCAAGTGATTCAACTTGCCCCAAAATAACCATCATAATGAGTTGTAGAATCAGGAGCCCTGAATCCCCAGATGAGCAAGTAGCAACTCACTGAAAGTAATTACTGGATACCCACTAGTCAGAATCAGTTCACAGCTGCCCTCAAGCAGGATCTTCTTCAGCTCACAAGACTTGATGGGTAGAAAAATATTCCATTTGTCCATGAACCTTTTAAGTGTGAAGGATTCTTTTATCCCCATGGTACTCATGAAGCTGGTAATAGCAACTAATATTCCCAGCTGGAATAAATAATACCTGAATAGCTGTAAAGTCAAAGTCCCAAAGAACAACATCATCCCATTAAGATCAAAGAATCTACACATCACAGACAGAAGAGCAGTCTCATCTATGACTAATATCCAATATACAGAATTACTGGCATATTAGATTAGCACAAAAATGTCCAAGAGTTGCCATGATCAAAAATTACCCATGAAGGGTTCATGCTGACATGTCCTACCTAGGTTCAGTGCATTAATCTAGTTCATCTCTCCAGGTTTCTGAGGGATTTTGACCAGACCCTCAGTCTAGCAAACTAGTCCAGCAGGCCATTAGCAAAACTGAAATATTATTTATATTCTGATACAAAAATTAGAGAAGATTTTGTTAAAGCAACACTTTCAAAGTGAGGTGATGCATCTGTCATTACTTGCTACACAATAAATCCCATAGCATTCGCAGGAATGTCTTTACAGAAGGCGTCCCTTGCTCGAGGATCAGAAGCAAAGGGAATTTGGCTGCTGCCATCATTCTCAGCAATGCAAGGATTCTTCCTTTTAGTATTAAAGCTCTCTGTGTCTCTGTTTACATATCTGTTAAATACCATAATACCTATGCTAGAGGGCTGATGGTAAGCTTAATTATTCCCTGTTTGCAAAGCACTTGGAGACCCTAGATGACCAATACTGCAGAAAGTGTTCTTGCTGTTTGAGAGGAATACATGAGGTAGTTCTCCACCTGTTCTACACTTTACAAACACCAGGAGGGGGAAAGGAGGGGGAGATCCTGGGCTCTCTGTGCCCTAGTAGAGACCCAGCAAAGGCACAACTGGTGAACTTGATTTGTCTTCACCATGGTGAGAAAGGAGGACTCCAGCTAAGCAGGCTGACAAGCTGTATTTCTCGTACTACTGTAACACCAAGCCCTCATGAGCATCACGAGTGCATCTGCTTTAGCTCCTAATAAACAGAAAGCAGAAAACATTCTAGCACGTACGCTGCTGTTTCTCCCTTCCATCAATAGGTTCTTGGCAGTCTCTCTTACAGCCTCATAACGCTCAGAGTAAATTCCTGCCTCAGAGACAGCTGACCTGTGCTTGTTTTTTTTCCAGGCCCTTCTGATATACACTTTAATGCAAATGCTTCTCAAGTCAGCCCTTCCAGTTTGAAAATAATCCAGTTCTCCAGGGGAGCCCACCAAATGTAGTCAGATGGATTTTAGGATGAGATTCCAGCAGGGCTGAGTCTAATCAGCAAATCAGGACTTTGCCTCCTAAGGCTTTTTGTTTGTCTGCTTGTTTACAAAGCAGTCCATTTAAATAAAGCAAGATTAGCAAGGATAAACCTGACCAGCACCTCAATAATCTCACAGCCACAGGCCGGTATCAAGGACCTCCATGAGCTACAGGCAACTATTGCCTCAAAGCTTGGGGATTCCTGCCAAAGGCTGAGGAGAACACAGGAGGCGGAGATGGACAGGAACTTGCCTTTCAGGATCCCTGGGAAGTCCAAGCTGAAGCGGGGAGGTTTGGGTTGAATGCTGGACACAACTGACCAAGGAGCCAAGCATCAAAGAAACACCAGCACTCAGGGTCTCCCTCCTCTGATCACGCTGCCCATCAGCACAAAACTCATACAAGTCCCCAAGACATTCCAGATCTAATTTCTTCATCACAAGTGACAGCTCACAAGGGAAAGGGGCATGGAAAGACAGGATGACATGAAACTCGCTTCCTTTGGAGGCTTAGCTAGTACATGCTAGTACATGTAAAATCCCATGCAAGTACTTCAGAGACCAGACCAGTAGATAGAAACAGACTTTGTGCATTACATCATTTTCCTGAATCAGGGCCTGTAGTATTCTCTAAAGAATAATCACAGCAGGAATAAAAACATAATCCCCATATTGAGTCCTATTACCTTTCACCATAAGTCCACCTCTCCATGCTTAATCTGAGCTTCACATAACCCCTCCTGCAGCCCCTAAGGCTACCGATATCAGAAAGATAACCGAATGGGCTATTTTCATGTTGTACGTGTTTCAGGCTTTGACTGTGCACAATTATGCAAAGTTACCTCTTTAAACCATGGACCTGTCACTCAGCTGCTCTGCAAAATGATCGCCTTGATTGTAGCATAATTGACTGTCAGGACAGGAAAAGGGCACAGCAATCGAGGCCATGGTCCGGCAACAACAAAGGCCTCCGGTAACACCCGTGTTATCCTTGAGGCCTCTGCTCTTCAGCAGCCCCTCTCAGCAGCTGCACCCAGCTCTCGGTGCAGGACCAGTCTCCTCATTTCCATTAGCTCCATCTCCAGTCTGAGAATCCCGAAGGGCAATTTTGTCTGGAAGAGGAATCCCTTAAGGAATGTCCTTAAGAGGAATCCCTGGGTCACTGATGTACCTGGGTGAATTCAGAGGCACCGGCGTCCCCTCACGTGCAGCCACACAACTCCGTGGTCATTCCCTTTTCACAGCCGTGCTTCCTATGCTTTCTCTGCTCACTGGCAGAAGCAGTGAGGAAGGGTGTGTTTGTTACACTATTAAAAACAAATGAAAATAGCCCCTGAGCTCATCTCTTTCCAGCCTAGCTAATTTGTCCCCACAAACTGGCTGGGCTGGGAGGGCAGCACTCTTCGGTTACGAAATAACAGGAGTGATGAATGAGCTTCACCGCTCAGGCCAGGAAGCGGCTGCTTTTCTGCAGGCCGAGATGAATTGTCCCTGTCACTGCAGCGATTTACGCAGGCTGCGCCCAGGCCGGCGCCGCGGCCTCGCTCAGCGCAGCGGTTTGCCCTCATTTGGCAGCAAAACAAGAGCAAGAGGGGCACAGGAGCAGAGGCCGCAGCCGCTCACAGTAGGGCCGGGCAGTGGGTGCACCTCAGCAGCCCGCGCTTACCGCCGCGAGCGGAAGCCGGAGCTCCGAGGAGATGCGGAGGGCAGAGGCAGGCGGCCGGGCCTGCGGCAGCGGCGCGGGGCCAGGCCCGTTCGCCTCAGCGCGCTCCCGGGCGCCATCTCTTGGCTTCCTGCTCGCCCCACGCACTCGACGGGCCTGCCTTGGTGAGCGCCATGGAAATGCCAACGGCACACACGGGACCGGCGCTCCTTGGAGAAGGGCCGCTTGGGTTTGCCGATCCCTGTGAAATTCCCATTACCTGCAAGGCAGCTAGGCCTCCAGGCGCTAACAGGCTCGTTCATCAGGACAGGGAATTGATAGGCTTGATTTCCTTTCCGTAAACCTTCCTCCTCAAGCTATGTTTCTCTTTCCATTAAGGAGAGGCCATTACAGTACTTAAAGATGACACCAGAAACACTCAGCAGGAGAGCTTACACCCTGCAGCGTCTCAGGTGCCAGATCTCAGCATCTCCAGGGAGCACTGGGCTACATTCCCAAGTGGAACAGGTCAATATAAGACTGCATGGAAACTTCTCCAACTGGCACCTGAGGAAAAGCTAAACCACAACCCTCTTGTTCCCAGTCTGGATGAGAGCCACAAGGTGCCTCCTGGTGTCTGGCGTGAAGCAGAGGAGGACACAGAACGGAAAGAGGGTCACGCAGCAGCCGAAGGCGCCATTGGGCTTTGCACACTGCAGACACTATGGCCTAGAGATGGAAACACACACTATTTCTTTTTAGTTTTCTTCCTTTAGAAAGCAGAGAAGCAAAGTAAATTAACCAGCAATGCGAAATTCAGCTATCCTAGATACGCACTAAGAACACACCAAGGTGAACGTGGACTTTCTCCTGCTCAGCCGCCCTCCCATCACTGAAGCTGTATACCATACACACAAATATTCTAAACTGTTGGCTTGTCAACGTCTGTGCACGTTCTGCACCATGAGGAGCTCCATGAAAGCGTTAAGTAAAACAAGTTGCCTTCCAGTACATGGCAATTTCTTAACGAAACCTTGTTCCAGAAAGGTGAGAACAGGAATGTCATTAAGTGCACTGCATGAGTTTTAGGTGGATTATTTTCTCATGATCCCACATGGAATAAAAATATATAAAATATTTTCTCAGTAATTCAGCAGTTCTGAGTTTTCACAATCCCTTAATCCTCAGGTAGAAGATCCCCATTATCTGTCCAGTACACGACATATTATTAATGGATTACGTTTGCAACATGTAAAGGTCATTTTTAATGCTTTTAATGATTTAAATATGAATTTTCCTTGAGATTTACTGTTTTCAAGAAGCTTGGCTGTGAAATCCTCACCAAATTACATGCATTGAGAGCTGAAGAACCGCCTGTTCAGCTCTTCAGAGCAGAGCTTCAATGGGATAAAGCATCAAAAACAGTTGCCCAGTGGAGATTTAGAAACCATCCTGGACAAAAAGTTACACAAGTCAGATTTTCAAATAACCTCCAAATTTAAAGATCATTTTCAAAGAGCAGGTTTATATATAATTAAACAGGACATTTTTTTCCCCCATCTCCTCTGCCTAGATGGGCTGGAAAGCACAACCTCATCTTCCTCCCTTCCAAGCTATAAGCAGATCTTGCAAGAAAACAACCTAAAGGAAGTAACAGCCTCAAAAATGAAGTGCCATTTCTTCAGGGGGACATTCTTTTCTCCAGACTGCAGCATTCCTAGTGGAACCAAATTCCCCCGAGGGAGCTGCAGTGTGCACACCTAGTGTTCCCGCTCTCCACAGAGGCTTGCCTTGTTTGAGGGGGAACTTTACCGAGGGTGACAGTGCAGTGGAACAGGCTGCCCAGGGAGGTTGTGGAGTCTCCTGCTTCGGAGGTCTTCAACATCCTGCTTGAGCTCCCAATGCCTTTGCCTGAACAGACGGTTTGGACTTCATAATCTCTAGAGGTCCCTTCCAACCTCAACCATTCTGTGATTCTTGTTAGACTACAGCAGCCACAACATCAAACCATATTTCCACTCAGAGAGCAGCAGACTGCAGCTGTCTCTGACTACTGTTCTGCAAGGTCTTGCCTGTCCTAGAAAAAAAAAATCAAATTGTCATATCTGACCAAAGGCAAAAGTGTCTGGCCAGAAGCCAGTCTCCAGCGCATAGCCCAAATAATCCATTGCAAGTAGTGGAAATGCACTGAGTAGCTGACATCAGCATTTGGCCCAGGCTACCCAGCAGTTACTTGGAGCACAGAGGTTTTATGAATATGGCATTTTGTCTCAGCAGTCCCATTAGTCCTTTCCTCATATATTGCAGGGCAAGCCTTAGCTTCCAGAAGCACAGCATCTTGGGAGATGTTACAGGGTTGGCAGGAGAGCAGTTGGAGGATTTTCACTCCAAAACAAATTCAAGCTGTTTAGGGCTCCTTAGCAGATGATGCTTTAAAGTTGTGTGTGTTGCCTAGCATCCTCCCTTGCAAATCACCTAGCGCAGGGACATGTGCATGCAAGCATGCACGTACACATTACATACAACCATTTGCCCGCAGAGCATGTTGTAGATGCTCTAAAACTAATCAAGACTGGAAGATTTTTTTGTAAGCACACAGGTGTAGTGGAATAAGCAGCTAGCACATGACAGCTGTCACTGTTCAACACCAAGAACAGGAGGCAGACCTTCACAGCCAGAGGCATGAGGTTGCACCAACTGTGCACACAGCCAGATGCATAAAAGCAGAGATCCAAAGAAGCTGAGGCCAGAAGTTATAGGGCAAGATACAGTGGTGTCCAAGCACACTGCACTGCCACTCCATTTGCTACAGCTTCTACAGCACGGCTTCGCACTAGCCTAGGGGGCAGATGCAACAAGATTTGAGATCTTGTTTGAAGCTCACAGTGTGCTCAAAGTGAAAACATCTCTGATGGCAGAGAGCTTTTACCTGGGCTGGTCAGGCAGTGCGTTACAAAACGAGCTCCAGGAGGATTTTTGACCCTGGATCTCAGCTGGTTCCAAGTCTTTCACGCTGTCCTTCCACAAAGGCAAGAGGGCAAACCCGTTCCACCATCTTCTCTGCAGTCTGACATTATTTATGCAAGTTGCTGAGCACAGAACAGTTATGTGATTCTCCAAGCATTAACGGGCGAGAAAGTGAGTGACCCAATGAAGAACTCATGATGCTGCAGGTAGGAAAGTCCTAGTCACACTCAGAACAAACCAACAAACCTCAGCAAGCCAGGGAATCTGCTCCAGTCTTAATCTGGCTAAACACAGTACTTGAAATGCAAGTTTCACACAAGACAGCTGTTAGTCTAGACTCCATTTTACTCAATCTCACACCTCTACATGTCCAGATCATAAGAAAAATGTGCCACTGCCAAATTTTAGATTTCTCTTCATTCCCAGTAAGGTTTCCTGATTTAGGCATCTTTAAAAGAAAGATCAAGTAACCTTGGAGTTGCAGGGGAGAAATCAGAACACCATCCACAGTCTAAGGAAAGGATCATTACTCATTGTTTTTACCTACAAATTTCCCCAAGCTACTTTGTTAGTATATATCAAAACATGACCGATTACACCCTAGGAAGGAGAAAATTCTGTTCAACTTCCCTGATACAAATTACAATTAACGGTCACAATGTCTAAGGCAGTTGTTTCTAAAGTTTCTTTTGCATGGTATTTAAGCTGCCCAGAAGAGCCATGTGGCTGACCCTGCAAAGGTGCTGGCTGGACAGGCAGGAGCCTGTGGTGTTCAGCACTTTGCAGGAAAAGCCCAGAAGAGCCTCTGTTGATTCAGACAGGCCTGTGCTCACAATCCTCATGCAATCTGGGCAATACGCTGCTTCCTGGACCTGTAGCCCCATATGCTGCTCAAGGCCTCAAGTGCTTTCCCAGCTTTTCTCAAGGGCGTTTTATACCAGCCCTGCCATATGTGCAGTGCACAGAGCAACACTGACAAACCGGTCCAGGACCATGGTGTCTGCTGCTTGCATTGAACAATTACCAGTAAATTTAGTCATTGATTCCTAGTACTTCCTAATAGCTTTGATAAGCTATTTGGGATAGATGAATCTGGAATATTACTCCTCTTATCACTGTCCATGATGCATAATGAAGTCACCTTTTAATCATTGTTTTAAATAGAAGGTATTTTAATTCAAGTAAAACCTTTCAATTTATTTTTTCTGGCCATTATTTTATAAAAATATCACGTATCAAATAGGCACAAGTATTCTATGGACTACTATGAACTTTTCCCTCACAGTTAGGCATAATTTAAAGATAAAATATTCTGCTGAATTAACCGTTACAAATACACTCTTGCATCAAATAACAACACTTCTCTAAGGGATTTATAAACACTATGTATTTCGTAGTGTTGCTGTGAACCCTTCTTTAAGGGCCCACTTGCAGGTGAACAAGTGAAAACCCGGACAAAGCTCTGGAAAAAGTGATCCCAGTATGGGCTGAACAGAGGTTCCTATGCCCACGTGTCTGTGGTTAGAAATTAAAGCCAGAAAGTGCTGAAACAGCCATGAGTGAGCATGCTCCCAAGCAGCATCTGTTGCTAATGAATGCACCAGGGTGGTAGGTTTTGCAGCTACATCCTACAGGAGAGCTCTGAGCCCTTCCCACATACGAGGAACAGGGAAGGAGCCTGTCGCCTCACACTGCATAAGATGGAAACCCAGCTCCATAACCTGGACTCAGCCCATAGATGTGACTGTATAGTTATTACTAGGCATCCTCAGTTTACAGTATCTCCCATAGCCCTGCAGATTTGCTTTCCCTGAACTGGCTGCTTTATCATGTGGTTTGAACAGCATTATCCAAAACACACCAACTGCATTACTGGGCTTGTAATACACAACTGGACTATTCAACCTAGTCCCTTTGATGGCAAATTCTATATCTCCTGAACTTTGTAGACAGCCCAATATGACACATTGCTCTCAGATTACATGATGATAATACAAAATATCCTATTTTTACATTTATTTCAAACAGCTGGTAAAGTGGAAAGACACTGATATTTATGAAAGCAACTCAAGGAGATGAAGTAGTTATCATCTGTCTTTTGAGCATTTTCTTCTTTAAAACAAAAAAATACAAGTAACTAGATAGCTCCTGCCGACTGCACAATTTTCTGCGTTTCCTGTCAAGTTTTCAACAAAGCAACTTTGTATCTCCCTCCCTGCAAAAGCAATTCTCTCTCCCTTCCATTTCTTTCTTTTGTAGTATTTGTTGAAGAAAAGGCACATTACCATCAATATGGTCTGCACATGATGGAATCTGATTGATGGGCTGTAATAAAAGATATTATAATTCAGCCAGTGGCTCTGATAAGGTAACCAGATATATCAGAATTGCAAGAAAGAGGGAATTGCAAGAAACAATTGTTGCTTTTGGCTATATTGCCATTTTCTCCCATGCATCTATCAGAGAGATAGTAGCAGTGAACCACAGTATATATAGACTCCTTACATACAAAAGACACACCCATCTATCAGGTATAAAGTCCAAGGGAAGCCAAATTGATATTTTACCAGGGTGACTATCATTAAAATGCAACACAAGTAGAGGCTGGTAAAGGACTGTGATGTTCTCACGCACCAGGATATCAGAGGGTAGCTTGGGTTTGGGGGTTGTTGAGGCACCTGGAGTTAAGAGTAGTGCCCCACACCACTGCTCGAGGAACAGCCCAAGGAGGGCAGTTCCCTGACTAGGCACCAGCCCCTCTAGTCTTGAAGGCAGGAGTGTGTTTAAGGAGATGAACCTTAAGTCTTGTTCAATCAGAAACTTAAACAAATCCTCCTACTTCTGTTCACCCCATCTTACTCATGTCCTTACCTGGATATCCCAGCTGAGTTCTTCCCAAGGTCAGGATGTGACATTGTTGTGAGCTGGTTTGATGCTTGGAAAGAAGGCAGGGGAGTAGGAGCTGGCAGTGCTATAAGCTGCATCAACCAGCAAAGCTGGGAATGAAGCAGCTTTTGTCCAAGACTGCCTGCACAGAGGCCAAAGGGGATACAGTCCGGGTACTTTAAAAGACCATTGAATCAAAGCCATCTCACTGCTGCTATAGCCCAAATCTCACAGTGATGATTTGGCACCTATCACCTATCCTATTATCTTGGTAAATGTTCCACATCACCCAGAGATGTGGGGAGGATTACCTAAGGCTTCCAAAAGACAAAAACTGCAACAGTTATGTCATAGAATTTTTAACCATGTAATTCTGCTCAGAATAGTTGATCACCAAATCTCTCTCCAAGCATCAGCATGTGCTTCATTTACTACACAGAGTTTGATCTGCTTGATTATAATTTTTAAAATCAGTCCCAGATGGACAACAGGCTCTTGTGCCAAAACAATAATAGACCAGCCTCCCCAATTCCTTAACTGGGGAGTCACAGTTATTCCTATTGGCCTCATTATTTTGCTCAGGAGTGATTTCACCTGCATCCTTTTCTTAAGGTACTACAGCATAGCAACACTGTGTTCCTTATTCCCAATTCACTTGCTGCAAACTAACTTCTAGTAATAAAGTCTCTTTTTGTTTCCCTTCCATTTTAACTACCTGTTTTGATTTATATCAGATTCCTCTAGCAATTCAGTTTACCACCCTGCCTGTAATCCCTACTGCTGTACTGGGCTGCAGGGATTATTCCATTATGATACTTAGACAGTCAAATGACAGAATCAGTTTAATGGGGATACATCAATTCTGTTTCTCTAGGAGATTCCTTGCCACAAGTAACTGTATATCCATTTTCTTGTTAATAATGACTCTGCAAAATAAGGCTTTCCTGTTAATTGATTAGATTTTCTTTTCCTTTGATATTCTGTGGTGCAAGAGGTCAAAGACAAAGCTAACAGTGTAGCATCTGCCACTTCAATACACTTGGCTAACTCCTCTTCCCTGCCCAGTACACCAAGATATTTTCAGAAACCAAAGCAGGCTGAGTTAGATAACTTCGCATGACCTGTGAGCTTCACTAGGAACCACTGTCTGAAAAGTAGAAGAATATTACTCTCATTTTACAGACAAAATGGAAGGAAACTTGCCACAGAGTAAAGTTCTAAAGTGCACTAGAATTTAACTCTTTCCTCCTGAGCTGGGACAAAAAAGCTGGTCAAACAGGAACTTTTTTGCTGGACATGAGTAAGATGTGGGCAAACCTCTCAACATTTCTATTTCAAGCCAGGAGGCTGTGCAAGAACCCTGTGGAGCAGAGCAGGGAACCAGGCACAGACCCTCCAGTGCTTCCTTCCCCAGCCTCACACATACAACACAGGCACAATCCTGCTGCAGGCACTTCTCTGCAAGGCAGGATTTGCCACCTCTGCTTTCCCAAGCTTCAATGATTGCATGTCCTGTGTGCATTTAGACAGATGAGGATAGGGGCGGGAGAAGGCACTTCGGCACTTCTTCCACCATAAACCTTCAACTCACTAGAAAAGGCAGAAAAGTTGCCCAGATGCAATATTTTAGCAGTAAAATAACTACAATTGTGTGGAACAGAAATATATTGGAAAAACAGATGTGTCTCAATGTAAAAAAGAATCTTTATTTCTGCTCTAAAGTACCCATAAAACCTTAAGGATCCATGAGAGCCTGGAATAAATGCAGTAGACCTTTCTGTAGTGTGTGCAGAAGGATTTAAGTACATTTTTAATTATTAAGATCATGAAAGTAGTGTATTTATCACTGCAGCTGCAGATCCTTCCACTACAGGGATGTTTCTTGGATGCAGCAAAGGGCCATTCTAGTCACAATCTAATTTTCCTGTTTGATGGGAGTACTTTCAGTGAAAGGAAAGACATTCCTGCAGTGAATCAGCTCATTATTTTGAGCAATTTATAAAAGGCTTCCTAAAGGGTGAATCAGCACAGTTAATGACCCATGCTAGCAACAAAACAAAAACCTGAGGCTTTTCCAAAGAGCAATAGAAGCCCTAACAAATGGATGAAAGTCACTGTCATCACCTCCTGTCTGTGAAAATGGCCGGTATAAGGATAAAGCATCACAGAGGACGGATATGTTAACTAAATTACTCAACTGCACAGCAGGGGGCTGGCTAGAGACGTCTGCTCAGGCCTGTTCCCATAAAAAGGTGGTGGAGAGACTCACCTTGTTTTTGCAGGTCTGTTTCCCCAAGCTTCTCACTGCAGTCACCACTACTTTCTAGTGACACCTACTCAAGAAAAAAAGGATCCTCATGAGGACACTTAGCTATAGAAAGGCTGGTGGCCAAATGTTAGTTGTAAAATGCAAGTTTAGCAACTTGGTTCTTTTCTTGTCTCCAGGATGAGAATTAATGCAAGTATGTCTGCTCTCAGTTACCAAATTTCATGAAACTTGGGGGGGATACAGTTAACTTTGGGATTCTGCTCTGCTACTACCAAATTTGGATGAGCTGATGAGGGAATTTAGTAATGACTAGGAAGTAATTACCAGAGAGCCCCGGTCCCGTAAAAGCTTTTCCCTTCAGGAAATCTACCAAAAAGGAAATATCACAGATTTAGATACCATTGATCTGACAATCCCCAATAGCTCATCTAACTCAACAGTAAAAACTAGCATGTGGTGAAGGCAGAAGTTAATACATAACTCAAGAACTGGCAGAAGATCTAAGCTCCATCTCAACAAAACTAGACCTAACACTGCTTAGAACAGCCTTATTATCTGTGTTGACAATAAAAAAGGTAAAATAGCAGTAATTTTTGCTATCTGGATACTTTTACATTCTTGTAGAGACAGGAATCAAAGGGGAAGTCACCACCCCTGGTAAGACATTTGCACAGCTCTGTCATGCAACCGAAGACAGCTTCATTTTCAGAGGTCAGTTTGAAATTCACTGCTTTCTCAGTGAAACCAATTTCAGTTTCTCCCTGTAAACAGAAAGTCAGCTAGGGAAGAAATCAAAGGAAAACTGACCTGGAGCTTCCAGAAAAAATTTCCATCCATAATCTCTCTCCCTCTCCATAACATCATCTATCTCTTTAAGGAGGCTTCAGCAAAGTGTTCAAAAAACACACACCACAAAAGCAATGAAGTGATTGCAGTTTGCAAGGAACAGAGATGCAATTAGCACTTACACAAACTGTAACAGCTATTTCCATTACCTATGTGTTGACTGTATCTTTAGATTATGACTTTTTTACAACAATTCCTACCCCCTCAACTAAAATCCTTTCCAAACAGCAACACAAATTCAGGCAGCACAAACTCATACTGGATTATGCATGAGTTACTGGTCACCACTATCACATCAAAGGACGTGCTTTGCCTGGGGCCAGATTCAAAAGATCCTCCTCTTGCTGTCTTAGGTCAAACTTCAAACATTGCAGACAATTCCTGGATAGGCCAATGCAGTAAAACTCTCCCATAATTAAACACTAGCTATGTACTTCTGGGCATTGCCCTCACAGCTCCAGCTGAAATTCAGACAAGAGGTGTCATGCACTAGGCAAACTACACACTTCAGTCATTGCAGTAGCCAATTTGAATTTCATTATCTTCATTTATGTGCATTTAAACAGAGAACCCTAAGTAAATTAATGCTCATTTTGCCTTCCCAAGACTGCTCAAGACCTTAAAAAAGCCCTCTTGAGTGCAACAGTTTGGTTAATCTCTCAGATTTGCTGCAGTCAGTTTTTGTGTGTTCTAGGTGCAGAAGAGCAAACAGGGCTGATCATTAAATTGGTTTAAGGGGAAGAGAGGAAAACAAGAGAAGGGTGTTTGAGAGTTTTTGTCCTGCTAAAGTGTATCAGTACACGTTTTCAGTCACCAGACAGAGAACAAATGAGCTGAACCAGATTTGTTAGGAGTAAGGTACTGTCTGGAGCCTGGGCTCCACCACTACGGACACTACGCAAGCGGCAAACTGCAGTCGGCTCCTGGAAACCTATCCAAGCAGGGCACCCCATTTGCCTCGACACAGAGATCCTCAGCACAGGAACACTCCTACAAGCACAACTCCTCCCAACAGGCAGGCAGTCATCCAGAGCTGCACCACTCCCATGGGAGCTCAGGAACAAGGAGTCATTGCAGACCTACTACATTCCCACTTCAGGTAGTGCCTGCTCCCAACTTCCGTGATAGCTTACAAAGGAAATGTTTGGTTTATGAAGTTCATAAAGCCAAATGAACTTGCCTGTCATCCCCATTCCCACTGAAATATTACAATATTTAGCTTTTCTGAGCAGGTATGCAATATCCTTAAAAGACAGAAGTACGTGGGAGGAGGTATCTTTACTCGCACTGTTCTTAAACAGCACAGACAGGTGAGTTAAAGCAGCTTTGATGGAGCAACAAGTCTGGTCTTACCTCTGCGGAAAAGTGAGTTGCCAGTACCCACATTTTATAATACATACTGAATCAGAAACACTTGCTGTTTATGGTTACATGGAGGCTGTTCTGATGCCACAGGGAATTGCTGTCCATGATTTAGTGTCATCTAAATTGGTGCTCAAAACCCCTGCAGTGCACAGTTGAAGTAAGAGCTAGAACAAGGTTCAAGGGGTAACAGCTAGAAGGCAGAAAGGCAAGTAAGTTTGTCACTTTGCAGAACCCTAGAAATACTGTCATACCAATAACTCAACTCCTTATCAAAGCCTTTATGATTGTGCTCATAGCTCATCACAGGGATGAGAAATAGCTTTTCATCCTCAAAACTGTCAGGGACAAAGCTCAACAGGGTTTCTTTGCCCCCACAACAAACAGTCTTCTGATGCAGCGTGTCCAAATGCAGAAATGCTGTCCTGGAAACAGCCTCCAAGCCTGGGTGACACCAGGGATCACTGCATATTTACATGCAACATGTTCACAGTCCTCCTTTGATGCCTGGTAGATGTCTGCAGTGAGAAAGAATGGCCTGCTCAGCCCCAAAGAGTTTAAATGCAGAATTCTGCTGCCTTGTTTTTATCAACTCATTAAATAATCAATAGTTACCTTGTGAGAAGGCTTTGTTTCCGCTCTCTCTACTCTCCATGACCTTTGTAACTCTAGCCAGGGGAGGATGCTGCTTCTACACTAAATAAGCAAATGCCAGGGAGCCCTCCTAGGCCTTAATGTTTTAGCTTACTTCACACCAGGAAGAAGGGTGCTGACACTGGGAGGTACATTTGGAGCAAGATGCAGGTCACAGAGCTGACAGCAAGTCCTGCTAGCACCCACGGCACAAGTCAGAGCCCAGCATGACTCCTGCATGGGGCTGCGCTCTAGCGATGTGGTCTCAGCTCTGCCCAGAGGCCAGGCAACCACTACAGGCCCTGAAAGCAGAGCAGCTTCTCAGGAATGACTTGGCGCCCTGGAAGCAGCTCCTCAGCCAGTTCTGCTATCCTGCCTCTGCTCCTTCAACTGCTCTCATTTATCATGTTAACCTGTCTATACTGCAGACTTGCATCTCTCTGTGGTGTAAAACAAACAAAATGAACCAAAGGAGGCAGGGGGAGCTGCGAGTTTTGCTTGCTGTGCTCCAAAGTGTGCTGCTGTTTGAGCCTCTCTGCTGTTCTCTCTAAGCTGTCTGCTTGGAAAAATGCCAGCGCTATTTGCTTCTTGGGCACAGAATATGGAATTATCGTAAATTATATTGAAAAATTAGATTCATTCACTGCTGTGATAATTGATCTCTCAATCTGTCTCAGGGAATGAGCAGCTGGTAAGAAAATAAAACGTAATTTAAATTTTTATTTATTAAAAAAATCCTTTAATCCAAGTGTGGAAACAAGTAGGGAGAGGCAAAAAATAAAATTCTTATTTGACAGTCCTAATATTAAATATTGATGATAAGAAGGCAAAGAGAATTGTAAATAATTTGCAGTGTCCTGGCATCAGGCACTCTGCATCACATGTGGAATTTACACTGTGCAATCATCTCCTCATCACACCTTACCCCTACGAAAAGGGATTCTGCACAGGGCCTTTGGCATGCAAAGGCTTTCCACTGCCCCACTGCTTACGGTCCACTTTCTACAAGAGCAGATATTGATGTTGTCAAAACAGTTTTCCTACAAGTGGCACCAAGAACCGGCTCCTCTATAGACATCTCTTCAGCTGGAGCCAAAGTCACTAGGAAGGTTTTGAATGTGTTCACATGAGGCCCTCGAAGAAAAAAATCAATTTCAAGATTTGGCACTCGCAACCATTATTCTCATCTAACCTTTCCCATGTCAGTTCATGCACGGATCACACGACAGACAGGACTTCATTTTTACATTGAGATGAGCAAGGAAATGTTTTTATCTGCTGGGAGTAGAAAGAACAAGCTCCATAATTCGCAATAACCTAATAAGTTACAACGTGATCAGTTAAACAGCATTTTCAAGTTGCTGAAAAACCTCATGCCGTCAACAGTAATAACACAAGAATGATAACCCGTTTGCCTGGCTTTGCCTTGCATGCAATGGGCATGATATCATTAGAAACCTGAGATAAGAGTGTAGAGCTGATGTGAAGATGCTGACTGGAGCCAGCTCAGTCGGGTAGCCTCACATGCAAGCAGCAGAAACACAGCAATCTCTTAATTACTGCCATCCCTTAAGCATTCAATACAGAGCATCTCATACTGTTTCCTTCTGATCCTCATGAGATGAACAGCAGCAAGGCTGGTTCTCAAAGACAGGTTTTAGAAAGGCAGTGCTCCACGCTGCTCATGAAAAAGGCAAAAGGTTCAACTCTGACACTGTTTTTAGTTCAAGAGGTTGGACTGAAGTATCTGACCAATAACTGATGCCTATTGAAGGACAATAATTCATCCCAGTTGCACTAGAAGCTTCACAAGATGAATTATCATCCAAGTCACCTACTCTTCAGATTACATCAATAAATAACATTACAGAAAAAGAGGAGCATGTGAACCCTGACGTTCCAGAAGTAGCAAAGCAATTGAACTCTTCTGACAGCACAGTTCGGGTTTATCAGTCTCAGGATTCACATCTCTTCTCTGCTATGCCTGTTTCAGAGGCAATTACACAGAACATATTGCTGAGCAAGAGCAACAAGAGGTGTTCCCATGGCTCACAACACATCTATAACCACCCCAACAGGCCATCTGTATGGCTGTGCTCTCAACTAATCCTCATCTCCAGAAGCTAAATCATGTTACTTGTGCTATCATCCTTTTCTGGTTACAGTGGTATTACTGCAGTTCATCGGGCTAAAGTCATTCTGTTTTATTATTTCTAGTTTGCATGCTATTAGTATCTAGATTTTGGACTACTGGTTAGGCAACACAGTACTGGGACACATACAATTCATCTGAGATTGTGAAAGAAGCCTTCCGGAAACGTATGTGGAAGAGCCACTAAGCAGGAAACCAGACAGACTTTCACATGAGGCTGCTCTTAATCTAGCATTAGAGCACAAGGAGACTCCATCCAGGAAAGTATTTAAGCACCACCTTAAATCTGCACACAAATCCTGCCTCCAAAATTACATTCTTCCACGTGGGCAAGGACAGACCCCACGTCACAGAGCACCCTGGGGCAGAACACAGACTGAGGCCCAGCACAGTGCTTCACAGCTAGCTACCAGCTCAAGAGTTGGTGCTGCAGAAGAACCTACAGGGCTCAGTGAAGCCCTATGCTTAGTGCTGTACAAAGCATGAGAGGAAGGAGACTTTTCTAAGGAATTTTGGAAGCAAACACTTCTTAACAAGGGAATTAAAAGCCATCTAACTAAGGCATTAGTAACTGCAAAAACTAACACAAGCCAAGCAAGACATGTGACCATCGGCAACAGGAATGGTCCCATAGCAGCCACTCACACTTATGCTCTTACCTTGCCACAAGCGGAAAGTTTCTTATTCCCAAGACAAGAGAAGGTAACACTCGCGTTTACAACCATAGACCTCTGCAGCTTACAAAGATGCCACAGCAGACAACATCACTGTTTCCAAACAAACTGTGTATCTCAGCAGCAAGCGCTTTGGTATCGGTATAGAAGTCAATGTGTCACCAATTTCAGGTCCTTGTTTTACATGACAGCCTCCAAAAAGCACTTATTCCATTACATTGGGGGTTGTGGAAAGACATAGAAACTCTTCTCTATCACTAGTAGAGAAATAGATAATTACTCAGCAGGTAAAACAGAATATATAGGAAAGGGCTGTCCTTATTATTCGTTGAAACATCTTGTCTATATTATTAGGAAATGATGCATTTGTGCCAAGCTAATTCATATGGATTCTAATTTCAGGACATCAGTTACCTTGTCATGTGTGCTCAGTACAAAAGAACAGCAGCACAGATATTAAATGTTTAATTGAATTTTGTTAACAAGCTTTTTCTCTCCAGCCTCTTGCCCTGCTCTCTCATCTATCGACAGCAGGATGAGAGAGAAAAGGGAAGAGGCAGGGTTAGAAGCTCACTCTAGCACCAAGGGTAGCAGCCTGGGCATAGGTGATTTTCAAAGCAATTTTCACCAGTCTGAAATTTTCACCTTTGGCATGTTTTATACCTAGTCTCACACTGTTCAGATGCCAGAGCTTTAAGCAGGGAGTATAAACGGGGAAGACAATCTATGGCTCAACATAATGGAAAACACTGCTCAGTTAAGCAGCGATGGAATCTCTTTAGGATACCAGATAATGCAAAAACTAGTGCTAATAAATTACTGACTTTCCTACAGTTTCTCCAGTGCTAGTTGATGGCTTCCAGTAATCATTTGGCCTCCATATTCAGAGTCCAGCTGTGGCTCTGAAGAGCTCATTTATGGCAGCTTGCAATAATGTCGTGTTTTAGCTATGTCAGCTTTTTTGCAAGATATAAAATCCTCCAATTTATTGCCCCTTGCTCCCAACGCATGAAAAGACAGGGAGAAGAAATTCATAAAACTCTCATTCACATTTAGGTGAAAACTGCTCCTCTTTCCTGTCCTTCCTATACTGATACAAAGTCCCCTGCCAAGAATGAAAGAACCACATGGCCTTTGAGAACCATTTAGCATTTGTTATAATCTGCTCAGAAGCACAGATGAAGTACAAATGAAGCAGACAAGATGCTAGCCTAGGAGCTGTGAAATATTATTTCTGCTCCTAACCTGCTCTTTGTATCACTTAAATTATTTAACAGTATTTACAGTTCTGAGCATAGTTGGGCAGGTCTGCACTGCACTACATGACAGAGCTGCAACTGATACCAACATTTCACAAGAGTTTAAGATCATCTGGCTTGAGTACAGATAGCAGATTTGTTTTTGGAAAAATTGGCTTTAAAGTCTTAAAGTCTTGTACCTGGGCAGTGTCACCAAAATAACTTAGGATGCCAGATTCAAGCAGCAGTCACCTCTGATTGCAGTGCAGCCTGAGTTATTCGGGACCCAAAGTTTCTGTTGTGTTGTGCTCCCAAATCACCTGGAAGAGCAACACTGATCCAGGGAGGGCTTCCAAGCAAATATGTGATACTATTAACTAAAAACATGAGCCAGACCTTCAGCTTTGCAGATAATCATCCCTTGCTACAACTGTGCAGTCAGTTTACACCAACTGGAACGACATACCTCATCAGGAGACACCAAATGCACTGCATTAGCACATTGCTTACAAGCATAGGTGCACCCAAGACAAGCTGAAGAAGCAAGAGTTTCTCATGAAAGCTGATCTACCAGAAACCTCAAATCACTCCATCTCAATGAGAATAGCACAGGAGAAAGTCAATAACCTGAGCAAGAAACTGTAATCACAACTGACATCTATACAGCATCAGATATCCAAGTGTCCCCAAACACTTGACAGATATCACAAGTTGAACTGTTTTACAAGCTAGGGATCTGGCTCCTCACATAACATCAGTTCCCACACAGAGGTAAAGGTACTCTGGTGGATTTTGCAACAACCTTTTCCGATCACTCCAATTCACACGCCAAAGTCCATTTCTCTGCATGATACCATTTTTCTGTCCCAAAACCCCAAAGACTTGCTCAACAAATTCTGCCTTTGCACAAACTTATGTGCATCCCCAACGCACTAACTTGCACTGGCAAGGCAGAAGGAAGTTATCACTGAAGCAGAAGTTCCTGAACATTTGGCTTCAGCTGCATTTTCATGCTCTGGCAAACATCCTCCCATTGGTGGGAAAGGCACAGAAAGGCCTGAGGAAGTAGTAATGAAAGTTAAATTTGACTTTTCAGGAAAAAATTGTTTATCTCAAGACATAATAGAATTGTTCTCAGTGAAGATAAACCAATACAAGATCAGAGGTTTGATTAACTGCTTTCAAGAGTGATCACGGCATATCCTGATGCTTGTACTGAAGGTGGTCTAGAAAAGACCAGCTATGCTCCTCCAAAAGGGATCTTTCCCTTTCAGCTGCAGCTTTTGGAAGCCAATTAAAATCCTATGGCAAAGAACATCATCTATGAAGGTCTTCACACTTAGCCATTACAGAGCCTGAAAGATACAGAAGGAAAACTTTCCCAGCTAAACCTGCTGCTGTTTTTCTGATTACTGATAATATTCTTACTGTACTTGAGCTGCTGGGTGTAAACAAACCTGGATGAAGTTTTCTAGTATCATAAACAAATAGTTGTGGGTGGAAATTAAAGTCTCATTGGTATTTTTTCAGCAATATAAAACTGACTTTGTCAAGTCTAACAAGTGTAATTGGTTCCACTGAGAAGCTTTTCAGTTCTACATGGGGATACTAGAACTTGGTTAAGCACCTACTGAGACATGTTTTCCCAGCTCAGATCTTTCAGTTGTCTGGACTGAGTGACTCAATAGGATTTTTCCAGTACTCTAAACCCTGGAAGGGCACACAGCAGCATTTCTATCAGTCTTAGTACCTGGAACAGACCTCCTACTCTGAGCAAAAAAGGAAGGCTGCAGTTTGCAGTTGTTTTAATCAAGCTTCCTTTTTCTTATTCTGCTACACATATAGTTTCAGAAGAAAACCATAGACACCTACCCAAATCCAAGGCATACTTTGAATGATCAACGTAAACATGGTGTGGTTTCTTATGTCAACCAACAATCCATCATACATGCAATATTTATGCACTTTGAATCAGTTTGCACAAGCAATGAACTAAGCAATCCAAACAAACAGCACAAAGAAGAAAAAGTGAAAAAGTATTCCTGGGTGTCATGACTTAACACATCACACACCTTCCTGTCCACTGTGCTCATTTCACCATATAGAAGACACTGTCCCCCTGCATTGACCTTGCTTTATTATAGATACAACATACCAAGCATTGTTCAGTCTGAAGCACTCAAGTCTTTCCAAGGCTCACACTTTCAATTAAAAGGCTTTCACAGCCCTGAGCTAATACTTTAAGTCAAGGTTGCTGTGCAAACTGTAGAAGCCACAACAAATCCTTTAACAGCAATAATACTTCTATTTCAGTAGCACAAAACAACCTCGTTACAGTGCAAGTCATCTTGTATATGCTGGTGGACCACTGGAAGACAGAAGTTTTATCATTTGCAGAACACATACGCCAATAACTCTTCAAGGATTTTTTTAATGCCTTACTTAGCATATAATAGGAACAGACACTCATACCAAATGAGGTCCTTTTCAGGCAGCAACATGTTCAAATGTCAGTCTATTCTGAATTAGTCCAAGCAGGCTAGATTTAAACCTCAACTTCTCCAGTATCTTCAAACAGTTTAGTAGCAGTTCTCATTTTGCCTTCATACTATTTTTACATCTGAGAGGTAGCTCCTCTTTAGTACCTCTTTGACTTACACCAGTGAAAGCTTTAAGATAAAAGACATCAATTTTATTATCTCTAGAAACAAATGACTAAGTTAGAAATACAGTATTAAGTCTAAAGTCGAGTCAGAAGTTTCCACATTAGGCAGAATTTTAAAGCACTTGCAACCTTGTCTCATAGTTATCTCCCTTTCTTTGCCTTAATAAGGAAGCCTGAGGGCAAGATTGCTAGTGAAAACAACAAAACTTGAAATGTTTCAGAATTTCAGTCCCTCTTCACCAGCATTTCTTATGCAAAGATTGTTCAGCATCAACTCACAACAGTAAAGCAGATCCACTTGCATTACTTCTGAACTTAATCTGTGAACTTCTGTAACTACCTTCATTTAGAAGTAACAAGTTTCCTTGCAGTCCTTCCTCATCCTCACCCTCTGAAGTAGCTCCACCACTCTCTCAGTCTCAGATAAACTGCTCAACAACTTCCACAAGGAACAGGTGATCCTCACAGCCACCAACCATCACTCTCTTTTTTTAAATAAAAAGTTTCTTCAGAAGATTTTACTTTTCCAAGAGAAAAATGGATGAGACAAATTGAAAGCATTTTTACAGCAGCTCTGTGAATATTTCAAAGATGAGTGTTTCCCTAAGTTAACTGCTGTCCATTATCATGAAATTAAAAGGCAAAAGGAGTGAAGGCAAGCGAGCTTCATCTTTTTCATTATTAATAAATCTGAGGAACGTTTCAGATTTTTAACTCCTTTGACTCTTAGGTGGGCTCTTTGATGTACTGCCTGTTGGTCCCAACATTTTCTTTGTCATGAAAAGGGACCTCCAAGACAAGTCCAAAGAACTGCAGAGGACAAGACAGCTGGAAGTAACACCAGAGCAAAACCACCCTGGACAGCAGCACACACCGTTTGCTTACTTTGCAGCCCTAGGGTGCAACAGTCTCTTCTAAACACCATCAAAGCGAACAACTTCCTACTCCTCTGTAACGCTTCCAGGAACCTTCCTATCTAAAAAGTAACTTCTTCCCTTTACCATCCTCAGAAGGGAAGGCACAGGGAACAAGACCTGTAAGTATCTTCCCATGTGTTGCCACCTACCAGTCAGCTGGGGCTACACAGGGCATTGCAGTGAACAGTTATGTGAATCAGGGAACATTTCTGATCTGTATTACCCTGGCTCAGGCACTGGTGACTGCACAGGAAACTAAATGGGACTGGGACGTTTGATACGTTCTGAGATTGGGTGCTCCTTTGGGAAGGCTGTCAGGGCTAATGAGAGTTCATAACTAAAAGAGGTCTTTGAAACATGTTTAACTGATGACTACAAGGAATGCCAGTCATCCTGAGCTCAGATATAACTCCCTCTCATACATGCCTTTTGTTAGTTTGCTGTTTACAGCTTAGAATTATTGACATCATAACTGTTGAACCATGTGGCTAATATTAAGACGGATGCCTGCTTTCCCAGTGGCTCCTTCCTCTCTTGCTTTCCCCCTCACTCAGCTTTGGTTGTGAATCTCATTCAGCATGTGACACATGTGCAAGTCTCAGCGGGATGAAAGCTATGGCAACAGGCATTGCCCATCTAATCCCTGATGCAGTGCTAAAAACACAGCACACAACATCACATTTCCTATTGATGAGACTGCACATACATCACGCTTTTCATTCATGTTAAACTTTAGGGAGAAAATAGAAAAAGCAGGCTGTTAAGGGGGAAAAAATGCAGGGCAGGAGGTCCTACAAATTATTTTGGCACTAAAACCATTAATTCCATGTCAGACATTAGACAACATCCAATTAGAAACAACTTGTTTCAGTTGCTCTCAGGCAATAGGCACCATCACACCCAGAGAAAAAACACCTGCAGCAACAGCACCCTCAAGTCTGAGGCCACAAGCTGCTCCATCTTGAGCTAAAGACTGCTTGCTCCCCCAGGGAAAGCAGTGCCAAGGAACCAGCCCACACCAGGCCAGAACAGCTCAGCAGGAAGCCCTAGAAAAACAGCAGAAAGGCTGCTGAAAAAAAAAAAAACCGGATCTGCATGTGAATGAGCATCCTCAAAGCCAGCAAAGCAGCAGGCAATGAGTCCCACAAGGCTGCAGACCCAGGACACAGGTACACACTCACCTCTCCTTCACCCCCTCAAGGAGAGGCCCAGCTGCAGACAGAGCACAAAGGGCTCCCACACACCATTTCCTTCCTCCTCTCTTCCTACCCCTAGCAGAAGCCACATCACAAACGCCCCCAAGGCAGACCAGCCTCAGCTCGCTGGCCCACGACGAGTTCAAAAGCGCGGGGCTGGAAGGGGAGGGGCCTCGGGGGGCGGGGCCTCGGGGGGCGGCGCATGCGCGGCTGCCGGGGGGGGTCTTCTGGAGCGTTGGGGGCCGCGCGCATGTGCGGAGCTCAGGCCGCCTTCTGGAACGTTCGGTGCCGCGCGCATGCGCGGAGCTCAGGCCGCCTTGTGGAGGGTTGTATTGCGAGTGGGATAGTGGTAGCGGGATTAAGAGCATAGGGAGGGTCTTGGTGGTTGGTTGTGTGTACTTTTTTTTTCCGTAGGATTTTTTATTTAGTCATGATTTTGATTTTATTCTTCTCTTGTACCTCTTTTAGGGCTCTTGCGTGGAGCCGCTGTTGATGCTGTTCTCCTGCCAAGTTCTGGGTTTGGTGTAGGCTCCCCCTAACCATTTTAAGCGTCACTTAAGTGCTGTGGAGGAGCCTGCGGGGTGGGGTTGGTCTTTGGGGATGCTGCTGCTGCTTCTCTTTATCTTGCTGAACCTGCTCAGGGTGCTGCCCGCACCGGCAGGAGGAGGGGTGGTTCCAGTGCAGGCATCGTGGTCCCTCTCTTGGGAAGTAGCCTTGGTGCTAATAGAGCAAATAGTGAGTCCTAGGTGCTGAGCTGTATCATCTCTTAATCACAGAAATCTTGATGTTTGATATCAAAACAATGTGCTGGCTAGGGTACAGATCCTATCTTCAGTTATGCTGGTGGTATTGTTATTTATTCCATATGTAATATTCCAATTGTGATTTATAAATATTTACTGGAGCTTCTTTAAACTGCAATATGACTGCTTTTCTTAGCCTGCAGGGCAAATCAGTGCTTCAAAAGCTGCCTTGTGGTGAGATGGCTGGCGAATGCACTTCACAAAGGGTTAAAATATTGTTGGAAGAGCTGTTAAGGGGCTGGGAGGGAAAGCACAAAGAGGGACCTTTAAAAAGTCATTGCAGTTTTATTGATAGCCTCTTGGACTGAGCGCCCAGCCAGGAGCACTCCTGCGAGTTGGTGGTGATCGAAGGCCCCATGCAGCAAGCCCGCTCTCAGATGCGCCTCTGCAAAGCTAGACTGCACTGCTGTACCTTCGTAACACACTTCTGAATCTAGCTGCAACTTGAAACTAATCAACAGTCTGATACTGACTCTTCTTTGCTTGTATCAAGATACTTTCTGAATTCTGCTTTAGATTGGAGAACTGCAAACAAGAGCTTTTTTCAACTTTAATTTGGACTGAAGCTAGCAGTGTGCGGTTTGACTTATTCTACTGGTGGAGATTGGATGAGGAAGGTGTGAGCATTGAATGAATTCCAGTTTGGTGCTTAATTTTGCATATGAAGATGAAAAGATGGTTCTTGAAGTCCTCTATATAATCTTATTTTATGCACGTTGAACTTTAGGTAATGCTGGTCACTTAAAATTCTAGCTACAAGGTATAGATGTTTTGCTTCCCTGTTTTTCATGACTGCTGCTGTTTGGTTTTTAGATTCAATGTCTGCATTTGTTTTGGGAGTCCTCTGGTATACCAAATGCAATGACTTGAGTCATTTGCTAACTTCTCAGCACTAAAGAAACTGGACTTGGGAGGAACCTGCCTTTTTTTAGATGCTTCTGCTGTGTATGGCGCTCACTGAATTAGGAGCTCACCAAGTACGTGTTTTGCGGCTCTTTGACCAGTTGGGATTGCTTATAGCTGGTAACCAAATTTTGCAATTTATATGTTTTATCTCAGGTTGTTGGATCGGTACAGCTCCTTCAGAGAGGAAGCGTGTAGGTGAGTGGTTAGGTACAGGACTTCTACCCTGAAGTGATCTCAGTTACAAAGCTGACTTGGAGCAGAAACAAGTGCTGTGTCTTGCAGAACGCTGCCTTCTAGGAGCTGTTGGTCCTTGCCTGGCCCTTTGCCTTTGGGATGGGAGAACTAAATTCTGCCTGTGCTTCTGAGCTTTGTGCTATTATTTTACATATGCTAGGGCTTTTCTTGGTAGGGAAGCAGATTTATGCAGTTATTGCAGAACAAAGTACTCCAGAATACGTGTTGGAAACAGGTCTCTGTGGACTTTCCCTAGGAGTAGCAGATCATTTAGTTTTTCTTGTGTAGGTGAGCTCTAAAATGCACAATGCCAGATGGTCATCTCCGTCTGATGGCTGAGAAGTGCTATTTGTAACGCCAACCGTGGTACCTTCGGTAACTTGCATGCATTGTGAAATCCTTTGCTTCCTAAATTTCCAGGTGATCCAACTGAGCCGAGCAAACTGGGCTGGCTTCCCTCCTTTACAACAGCAGTTTTGTCCGTTAAATAACGGTTAACTTTGTGATGGAGATGTCTTGTAGCTGCATGGATTTAACACTGCATATGTAGGACACAGAGGTGCTAAATACACAAAAGAGCTTGTCTATTCTTTCTAGGATTTGCTGATCTTAAGAAACCCCATCCTGGGAACCTTCATTAATTAAGAAACTCCCAAAACAATTTGGAAAATGACTTTAATGGAATAGCTATTGCTAATGTAACGAGATAGGTCCAGCCCAGAATCTACAAGCTAAATGAGAGTTAACTGAGAGTATGAGGTAACATTTTTTTACCTCACTTTGTGCTTTGGAATGTACCTGGGGCACTCAATTTATTTCTGCATATGCAGAGAGCATATTTGAATTTTAATAGCATTTACTTTAGATGGGGTTAGTCAGGAATAAATATAGCAACGGAAGTAAATTTATTAGAGACCAGGTGTGTTGATCTCCTCTATAACATGCCACATTAATTTGGCCTTTGAGCAATTGCAGCTGTCCCTGCTGTAGAACCTCAAATATAAAGGTGCAGGAGCAAGACAGCAAGCTCTACAGCATTTCCATTTGTATTTCTTAGTATGCTTTGGCTTGGATGTAGCTTTTTTTAAGGAGTTTCTGAACAGATGAATGCAGGCTATTTCAAAGCAATATTTGGAGAACTCCATCTTTTCCCTGAGGAGGTAGTGAGACTGTTCAGGCAGTCGTCTGCACAGCTGAATGTCTCCTTACACATCTGCTATTGCCAACACTGCACTGATGCATCATGATTTTTCTTCTTCATCTCATTTGGACTTTGATGAGTAACTGGAGCACTTGTATACAGTGAGAATGAGCTATTTAAGAAGCACAAATTTAAGGGTAGGAGGAGATGCTTCTGCTTTTAAAAAGGAGAATCAGTGTCGGAAAAGGAATTACTGCTGTTTCCTGAGCAAAGGCGATACGAACAGAGAAAAGTTCAGTATTGGAAAGAGGCTCATTAGAAGTTGCACTTGACTACTCACAGGCATCATTTTAATTGTAATAAAAACTTGAAAGGGAAAGTGAAGCTGCAAAAAAGCAGTTAAAAAGCCTCTCCAATGAAATCTGCAAAATGACTTTACTGTAAGTAAATAAGAAAACTCTGGGTTTGGATTTTTATTGTCAAACAATAATAGTGGCTCTTGTTTGTACAGTGCCTTTTACAACCAAATCATTTTCATAGATTACTTCAACAACACAAAGTTTGCTTTATTTTTAAACACTGCCCTCAGAACTCCTGGCAGTAAGCTCTTGAGAGCTGTGTGGGGTTATTTAGTGATGGGTGTGTGCAGCTGGTTAGTGAAGTGCGAACTCCTTTCTAGCACTTCACCTACTTTTCCTTCCGTGAGTGCTGGATCTGTTGGCACCCTCTGATGTGAAACCTTGATGCTGTATAGGGCCCAGTGCAACAAGCTGATAGGGCAGACTGGTTATGCTCAGGCCATCCTTTATTTCAATTGCTGTTTCCTTTTCTAGGCAGTTCCCTTTCAAGTTATACATGCTGTTTGTTAGGAGAAAACTACTGTTCAAATGCTGACAGATATTTGCTTTGTATTTGCTGCTCAGTTTCTATTGAAGTCATTTGCTAAAGTGACCTTGAAGATCTGTTGGTTCAACCTCACCAATTTTAATTTCTTGGTTGGCTATGGTATATCTTGACCTTCCCAGAGGTACAGCTGGCTGGCAGGCCAATAATTACACCTGCATGGTGTCCAGAAACCCAGTCAGTGGCACAACTCAAAGTAGAATCCAAAGGAGTCCTGACTTAAAACTTTGTGCCTGAACGGCAGGAATTAAATCTTCCCCTGAATAAAGAGCTTGACATCTATAGCCAATTAATAACTGCTTTAAAATAGTACTTTATTCTGGGAATGCTGACAGAGGATTTCGTGTGTCTCATGGAGGGCAAGGGGTTACATCTTAATTAAAATTCAGAAAACGTGATCTTTGGACAAAAGGCTCTGTGTAAATGCAGTATGAAACTCCAGTGTTAATGCACACTGTTGGAGTTTCATATGGACTAGGGGCATAAGTTGTTTTTTAGGAGAACCGCTGCAGTGACACCTGTTCAAAAAGGCAAGTTCACAAACCTGACTCGTGATGTGTCCACAGTCAAGGCAGTAAGTGGGAAGGCTGTTTTGGAGTGTGTAAGAGACTTGGATTCTGAGCCTATTCCCTACTGCTAGCAAATGATCAGAGGATACTGCACCTAGTCAGCGTGTGTCTGCATTTTTAAACAATTACAATAACTGAAGGGAACAGAATTTCTCAGTTAAGTGCCAGTCAGTTGATACACATGGGATACACTTCTTAGAGTACTACAAAATATGACTAAAGTATTTGGTTAATCTATAAGAATGCAGTACACTGTGCTGGTGTAAGCAGGCTAGCAGCATGCATACAGTTAAACTTGAGCAGAGTGGCTCCTTCCTGACATTCTTCTCTGGTGGGGCTAGTGTGATAAGCACAGGGTCCCTCTTAAAACTACTTGGAGAACAGAGTGGGAAGTGAGAACTTCCCAGAGCTCCTCACCTGGGCTCCACAGGAGCATATGGGCCTTGCATGCATGGGGTGCCGCTATCTGCTGTTGGTGTAATTGCTCATCTGGCTAAAATCCATTCCAATTCAGCTATTGAAAGGGAGCTGCTGGTGGCACCAGTCCTCCCCCTTCCCACCTCCTTGCTGTTCTGATTAAGTTTAATATTAAAGCACTGAGGATGTTACAGAGCTGTTATCTGACACATGCAACCCCTGATTGCATTTCTAATTTGTTAGGTGAATTGCAAGGCAAAATAAAGAAGCCGAGAGGTTGGAGTTGTTGAGGAGTTGGTGCTCTGAGGATGGGACTGGTCTTTCTGTTGAAGCGTGGGCTCTGCTGAGCCCTTTGGCAACGTTGTTGTCTAAACTTGGCATGTTAAGCGGCATCACGGGTAGCAGTGCCAGGTGTGGCAGTTGTACTTGTTTGCACTCTGGGAGTTTGTCTTGGAATCCAAGAGCTGGAATTCTTTCTTCTCATTTCGGCATGAGACTTTTTAAACATGTGTTTGAATTTGACTTGTGCTTTTTGAGCCCTTTGACTCTTCTCTAACTGTCAGGATTAGAACCTTGTGTTGCAGGTTTATCCTTTGTCTTACGCGTGCATCAGCCCAGGACTAGTAGCAAAGTGCATTAACCTGAACTGCGACGGGTGGGCTGTCTTTAGAGTGAATATGATCAAGACCTTTTGCTTTAATGAAACTCCAGGAGTTAATGAAGTTATTTGTAATTTACATCAGGGCAAAAGAGCAGCGGCTGTTGCCACTTCTGTAGGTTTCTTGTAGTCGTCTTAAAGCAAAAAGCAACTTAACACTACTAAGGCTAGTAGGTGAAGGCTGTAGTCTTATGAGCTGTTATAATCACCTTCTGAAAGACTTCTAAAACAGTTCAGATCAAAGATTCCTTTTTTTTTTTTTTTTTTTTTTTCCCCCTTTCACCATTCTTCAAATCGTTCTGAAAAAGGTACTGGCAAAATGTGAAGTTGGTATTTTCTGTCTGTGTGGTCTGGAGCGGACCATACCTGCTCTGGATAAATAGATAAAACTGGATCTGAATTAAAAAAAAACCACTTTTTTTATACCTACATACAACGGGTATATATATATAAGTGAATGATAGATTTTGGTAGATAGATAACTTGAATAACTGGAGGTCCCTTAAAAGGAATCTGATTTTGTCACAAAAGACCAAGACCACTAATGCATTCACCAGGAAAGGCCAAGTTGCTAATCTTTCCTTAGAACTTTGACCCCTGCACCCGGCTAGTGTTCAAAGCACGCTCCTTAGGGATAGCTTCCTTGCTGTAAAGTCTACTGGCTTTCAGATCTTGCTAAGTTTTTACTTCACCTAGCTCATCAAATTTCTTACTGCTGCAGTACATATTTAAAAGGAATGAACAGCTCAATATTATACTAGTTTCTACCCAGGAACCAGTATTTGCTGTTCGTTGTAACTTATTGGTAGCTTCTTTTGAAGTGTCTGAAAGACACTTTAGCTTATTCTGATGTTTAATTATGTTGGGTGGCTTTGTAGAGAAAGCTGATCCATGCATCCTAAACTACTAAAAAGCTTAAGCTCAAATCAGATGAGCCATTTACTTCCAGTCCTGAATCAGAATTTCAGATACTAGATGGTTGATGGAGGAAGGAGAGATGGTTATAGTTGTGTCTTACTGCATACGCCTAAGTAGGATCATGCACTTGAGCACCGAATGCTGCTTTCTTTGCCGTTGTTGCCAAGAGAGGTGGTGGAGTCTCCTGCTCTGGAGATCTTCAAAACCTGCTTGGGCGCAATCCTGTGCCACATGCTGTAGGAGACCCTGCGTGCAGGGGGTTGGACTAGATGACCTCTAGAGGTCCCTTCCAACCTTAAGCATTCTATGATTCTATGATAAAAGCCATTTTACCTCAGTGCTGTAAGTGCTTCTTCAAGCTTGTAAATAGGATTAGATTTTCTGTTGTGTAGTCAGCTGCTTGCGATACCTGTGGCGTTTGGATATAGCAAGACTGGTAACAGTTTCTTCATAGGATATGTATGTTGAAAAGTGTATCAAATTACCTTCTGTTATCTCAAAGATAAAAGGAAATACTCATTGTGGCTAATTATTCCCCAGTGTAGAAAATAGTTCACAGGGAAGTGGTACTTCTGTACAGTTCTCCAGTTATGTTGCCAAATTCAGAGCTGTCTACACTGCAGTGGTTTGGTGGTGGTAGGCTTCATCAGCTGATGATGAGCTGTTTAAATTATGTAAATGTGCAGGGGGTTGACCTTTTTGCAGATGTAATATAGCATTCAAGACACTGTCTTCTTGCTACCAAAGTCAAGCTATATGCTACTGCAATTGATAGCAGATATCTGATCCTCTTCAAGAACAGGCAGCGCAGAAAGGCAGACAATGCTGTTTGCTACAGGAATGGGAAGCTGCCTTTTAAATACAAAGTGCTTGAGTTTTGAATGTAGTTCAGATTAGCGATATACTTTTATGAGAGCATGCACCTAATTCTTCAGGTCATAATATTTGCTTTTGTGTATCTGCAGTTCTGGAAGACAAGTAGCTCTGGGCTCAGGAATTACACAGAATCATCTTTCTTGGTACCACCACAGTATGTCTGTGCTGTCCCTGCTCCTAGCCTGTGGAATAAGGCCATGTTGTTCAGAACTGTTATGACTGTAGTTGGCAGAACTACAGTCAGAGATGGAACATGTCTTAACCCAAGTAAATGTTCTTTATGATGGATGCCATAGACTGTACAACTCCCAGAACAGGTGCAAAAATGACTTCTGTGCCTGAAGTGCAACGGACCAATACAGATGTGTGCTGAGCTCTTTGTAGACCAATCCAAACTACTGACTTCCCTAGCATATGGATTCTGCACCCATGATAAACCTCACTACCTCCCTTTGCCAACCAGTCCACTCAAGCAATAATAATAATTAAAAAAGTGTGTTCTGCACAGAGATGACAGGCTGGCGCTTTGCCAGAGATTCTTCCGGTTCCCAGTGTACTGGGTGACTAAGCCAATTGCCTTCCCGTGAGTTTTGATCCAAATAGCCTCATCAGCCTCTCTTCACAGTGAATCCATGCCTGCTACAGTAAATGGAAATGACTGTTGGAGAAATACCTGCTCTTTCTGTCCCTTATTTGACCACAGCCTTGGAAAAAGTCTTCTCTCTTTTGGAGTTGGAAACAAGTGGTTTACTCTGGCTTTTCTTAATAGTCCTGGTCTACAGTCTTGGGAAAGCATTTTCTTTTGCTTTGCTAATATCAAGAAGATTTCCTAGGAGCTCCGATAACACAGTAATGTTTTGTGGCTACAGCAGTTGTCCAAAGGCTTTTGGTGTTTTTGAAGCTGCTGTACAGCAGCTGAGACCGGATTCAAGATGTGCATGTGTTCACACGTGTAGTGTGCACAGATAAAGGGCATGCAGACTGTCTACTGGCCTGGCTCAGGGCTGAGTGTTGCTTCCTTCCACTTGCTGCTGTGTCCCGTGTAAGGGATAACCAAATTGCTGCAGCAGACCCCTTTTTTTTGTGGTTTGCATTTGGGTTGTACAAGGTCATAAGTTTCTATAAAATAACAGCAATGGAAATTCAGAATGTGCATTGCTCTGACTGGGCTTTGAAGAATGTGGGCTACTGTTAGCATTTTCCTCCATATTAGTCCAGTAATTTCCCTGAAGGTGCTCTGTATTTCCAAAGGAAAAAGAGTGCTGAAGCTGGCTCACTTCTTGTCTGTTAATTGCTCCTCTCTTGTTGCCACAAGTTAACTTCTAATCTGGTGCAAATTGGTACTGCTAAAGTGTTTTCTGTGTTGTAAAGTTATATACCTTCAATACAGCTGTTCAGCCTTAAACCAGCAGATAATTTGGCCCATATTTTATTACACTCCATTGCTGTACCTCACTGAAGGAGTGTTTGTGTCTTTTGAGAGATTTTTTGGTTCTATCCTAGCATCTAAATCAGACTTTTGTGTACTTTGAATCTACATAAGAGCACTTGAACTGGATCAAGCTGTTTTTTCCTTCACTGCTTAATGGTTCAAGTCAAGTGTAGATTTTGTATTTCATGCTTTATTATTCCCTTCTCCCTCCTACACCTTGTGTGGTCATTTTTAAAATGAAGGTGATTTGTATCATGCTCCCAGGCAGACAGAGAGGACAAACTGACAGTAATGTGGTGACATTTGTATCCTGTTTAAAATTGTTAATATGGCTTCTATAAAAGAAATGCTGATTCCTCCTGCAGTTAAAGTCACCTCACTGCATTGAGGAGTTGCAGAGTTTGGGGAGCTCAGTTATCCTTGTGTGTCTGTCCTGTGTGGCCTAGGTGTTGCTGGGTGGAGGAATGCTCCCAGACAGGCACTTGCCTGATAAATGACGGTCTGTCTCCATGCTGGGGTCTGGAGATGGAAAGAGCAAATGCCGCAGGAGCTGCCCGTAAGTTTGTGGTGGTTGTCCTAACTAACTTCACTCTTGAAACTTCAAGGGATCCAGGTGTGGCTTGAATAAAACAAGTGTGAACTGCTTTTGTATGAACCTCAGTGTAGGAAGAAGCACCACAAGACAGTAAGCTTCTTAAGTGAAGGCCTGTGCTCCTTATGCCTTGCTGCTTGGGAGTCACTTTTGCTTGATTTAGGAACTGCAGCAGACAGCTTGCTTTTTTATAATAGCTGCTGAGGTGCATTTTATTTCTCGATGACTTGATGTGTATAAAGTCATCTCCAATATTTAAATATTAGGTAAGAAAATTCAGAAGAACCTGTTGCTCTTAGAAATTAGAAATTTTATATTGTAAAAATTCTGTTCCAATGGTTCTTCCTTGCTGTTTAGGCCAATTCACAGATGCAAGGAAGAACTGAGAGTATTAGAAGAGGAGCTATGTGCTGAGGCTATTGCAAAGAGTTGCAGAGAGTCAAACTCATTGAGGAAAGCCCTTTGCTGGTTTGCAGCAGCAATTATGCGGTTGCACTGGGTGACTATTGCAGGACAGCCTAAATGCTCCATACAGATAACTCACCATGAGGTGGACAAGCTTTAGTGGCTCTGGAGACCCTGTCCCTACCTTTTGCACGACACCAATGTTGCCAGTGGGCCCTGAGCTAGCAGTAGCCCTTTAGAGGGGCGTGTTGATCTCACATGTTCAGTCCATGGGTGGATGGCTTTCCCGGTTTTATCAGTCCTCTCAATACATTTCCGCCATTTCACTTTTTGAGAGTATTGCAGTTTGTTCTTGCCATAATGTGTTTATTTTCTCTACTAACAGATGCTGAGCAATTAGAGAACATGGCAGAGCAACATATTTATACAAATGAAAGGAAGTCAGGAATAAATGCACTGAATATTATATTTCCTAATAAGATTAATTCAGTAGCATACAAATTATGAAGCGCAGCAGTAGCAGCAAGTGGGCATTTATCAGTGGTTTGCTGTAACATACAAGATACCTTATTAAGGTAGGGAAGCAATTTTGCACACACCATGGAACCCCATTTTGAGCCTGTACGAACAAGGGCAGAACAACCCCTTTGGAAAAGAGCCACTGGATAATAAATTGCACAATGTGTGTTGTTTTTGAAAGGGCAGTGGGACCATGCACTCAAGCAGTTATATTTATTCAACCTTTTTTTTTCCAGAGCTCACCACTCTGTTGTCCGTAGTGGTGTGTGTCACACTTGTGAAGGTTTGGCTTCTCTTCAGGGGTTTGTGCCCCTCCAAATAAGCTTTGCTGTGAAATTGATCCTGTGGTTTTTGAGCTACAGAGAAATCTCTAGAGCAGGGAGGAGTCGGAAGAAAGTCTCTGTGGTCACCTTGAGTTTGCTCTTTCAGTCAGTTGGATGTTTATGTTGGTGCACTGTGCACTGACTGAAGAATTCCTAGGAAAGGCTTTGACAAAGAGATTTTCCTGGCTTAGGAAAAGAATAATATAGCATCCTCTATCAGAATTACAGCTTGCAGTAGAATTACACTTCCTTCAGCTGTGCTAATGTCTACAACTGTGAAGACATGTTGAAAACTAGAACACTTAAGTGGCAAAACTTAAAAATACTTTTAAATATGTGACAGACTCTTTGTAACTGGTGGCAATAAATACCTATCAGACTTTGATTATAAAGGTTATAAAATCCACACAGTTGAGTTGGCTTTTAACAAGAGAACACAAAAGAACATAAAATTAATTTTGGACATCAATGTTTAAGTGTTCAAACTAAAATAATGGTACTCTTCAGAGATATTGGATGGAGAACCATGTTGGAGGGGACGTTAAAGAAATTACCTAGTCCATCCTTTTTTTGCACAAGGCAGGATTGACTTACCCATGTCAGTTCTGTATGCCTTACGTGGACAGATGGTTCATGTAACGTTGATTCTGCCTTAGAGTAGAAGATGTAATAGGTCACCTTTGCAGTTTCCTTGTAGTCTTATTTTCTATGCATATGATTGAGTGTAGAAGTTTGGAGTGTTCCTCGATCATGCCAAAAGGAACAAGAAAGCACGGAGTGTGAAATACTCAGATGTGTATAGACTGCTTCCTGCTGTTTGCTTGTGTACCTGGATGCTTCCTTTGACCCTGGAGACAAGTCTTCTCTCAGGGGCAAGAGGGGAGATAGATGTTTGGAAGGGGACCTCATTTCTGGTGAGGTTTGTTTTCATAGAAGAATTTATGAAAAGATTAGGGAGCAAACTTCAAAGGGGTGAATATGAACATAAGATGAAGTTCTCAGACCAACATGTTGGTTGCATTCCTGGGTGTTTCTCAGAACCCCGGGCCATTGTCTAACCATTGCAATTTGGGTCTCTTGGACAGATTTACGTATTAAATCCCATTGACAGCCTCCCCACCGTGACGCTGTGCAATTATGGATTGATAAATACAGACTGGGTGCAGTCTGCCCCCACAGGGCTTTTAGCACTATAATATTCTTAGCCGTGTTTTGTTGCAAGATTTGTTTGGAGGTTAATATATAAAGCACCACTAAGACTGATAGAATTAAAGATGTGGAAGTAGATTTTGGATTTAATAACATAAATGAGCCATGAGAATCCTGTAGGACTTGCTGGTTGTGATATTTTTGAAGTGTTACGGAATTCCTTTGAGTTATTGGAAGATAGCTGTGCGTTGCACCTCTGATAGTGAAACAGGATCAGGGTAGAAAGTAGAAGTAGCTTCTATCAAGTAATTAACTTGATGTAAAACTAAACCAGGAAGAAGAAGCTTTAGTTTCTTCTGAGAATGCACCAATATTAAGAATAACCTTCAAGGTCATTTCTCTTCACAGGATAGAGGTGTTACTATGTTTAGTGAATATCTCCCCCAGATAAGCAGGAGAAAAAAGATTAAAAAAAAAATCACGCTGTCTTGTTGCATTGATCTTTTGCTGCAGTATGCTCTTCTAGAGGGGAATGGCAGCTTTGAGGCAGAACATGTCAGCTCTTAAAGGGTTGCCATGTACTATTAAAGAGTGTATAGCAGGAGGTGATAGTGAGGTGAATTAAAACAATCTCCAAAGAGAATTTGGACATCTTTGCTTAAGAGAACAGGTGTGGAATGTATGTATCTTTCTGGGTGAGTTTTTCTGATTTTAGTTCATTTAAATGTATCATTTAAAGCCTGACTTTGTTCATGATTCAGAAAGATTAACTGCTTCCATTGAGAGTACTGGACTGCATGCCTTCTGAAGAGCTTTGGCTACTATATCCTGCTTGTAAGCTGCACCATAATTTTCTTAAGGAGATGGGTTCAGAGTTTCATTTTTTACTTGTTATGTTATCTTGGTGATTTTCTACATATGTGCTCCCATCCCCAACTCATTTGCAGTGATCTCTAATGTTAGAAAAAATAAACTTTTTAGCCTAGAATAATTGACTTCTGCATCAGCGAGGATCTGCTCTTTTTAAATTGTAGTTTTATATAGAAGAGAACTCTTTAATTCTTTTCTGCAAGCTGTGTATAAAATACAGCAGATAGGCAAAAATGTATTATTAAAGCTATCTATTTTTCTAGGCATTCTTGTAATTTAATAAAGTACCTGAGCTCTGTTTCTGCAGATCATGACATCATCATGGGGCTTCATGAGTGCCTTGGAAGAAAACCCTTGAGCCAGAGCCCTGCAGACACTTTGGTGAGTTTGGATTATTCAGAGGGAGCTGACTGTGGAAGGGGTGGCAGGTAGTCTGTCAAGAGCAGGCCCTTGTTTGAACAGAGGACTAGCACTGACCTGTTTCCTGTTCCTGTGCTGAGAGCACAAATGGTGCCGTTGGGTAACACCTTCCTGGGAAGGGTGGAATCCTGGCTCCCTAAGGCTCCTGTTGCAGTGGTCAGGTTTGTGCGTGGAAGCCAGTGGACAGGAAGGGCAAACCCCCTTGTCGTAGCCCTGATCATTTGATACATAGGAGCAGCATAAAAAGTGGGATCTCCTGATGATGCTTCTGATCCTCGTCTCATGGTCTGTTGTGTCCTTAACCCCATGAACCTTTTCTGGTGCAAAGAGCAGGGCTATTACTGCGGCAGTGGATGGGTGAGGCAAAGGGGGCAAAGCCACCCCCCTAACAGGTGTGCTAGAGTAGGTGGAAGACAGGAGCCTTTAAACTGATCATAGTAGTAGCTTTGCCTGCTGATATCTCAGCTATTCCTTATTTTCCTTTTTTTGTCATCTTCTTTGCTCATATTGACAATTAGTGAGCTATGGAGTACTCTAGAAAATAACCAGCTGTTTAAGTGGATTGGGTCAATCCTTCAAGTTGACAGACTATTTTTATTTTGTACTATTACTTAATGAACTCTTTTGTGGCAAATGTAATTCAATACAGATACTGATTCTGTTTGTCTTCAGTTCTTTAAAAAGGAAGAAAAATGGAAAAAGACTTGATTTCTTTATCTTGTTATGTTAATTGTATTAGAAATACTGGAGAAGAAACAGCCAGTGGATTTAACAACATAAAATCCAGGGATGCTCTTCTGCTCAAAAGAAATGCAAATTTACTGGTGCAGAAGATGGTTCACTCTAGCTAAAGCAAATTCTGATGTCAGTTTTAGATTAGGAATAGCATGAGTAAATTGTTTGTTCGGTAAAGTTCCTTTGAAAGGGAATTTTGCAGCTGAGCAAGATTAAAGGAAAAGAAGAGCTAAATTTTGAGTTTATCTTGTTCAGTGTTTATTTTGTTAAGATGTGTATTGCCTGGGCTGTAGCATTCCAACTTAAGACTCTTATTTTTGATCTAACAAGCTGTGGCTGAAATATAGCAGACAGATAGTGATTGTTGCCTAGAGAAAGTCTTTTTATTCTGGTTCTACAGTGATGATACAGGCTTCAGGGAAGCAGAAATTATGTTGCAGGGATGAAATCCTCTCTGTCAAGTGTTAGAACCTGAAACTCTAATAACCAAGTCAAATAGGATTCTTTATATACAAGCATTAAGACTTGGTCTTCCTTAATACTGAAGTCAGACTAGCATCTGGATTATCACTTAGGTTTGAAGTAATAAGGCAAGAACATGTCTTGTGCCACCCAACTCTTGAATGCTTTTGTGCTAATCACACTTTGAATAAGCGACCGCTGTTACAGCTCTGTAGTCTGTGTCCAGAATTCTTTTCTACCTGACATCTTTATTGCAACAACATTCAATTTTAAGCAGATCAGACACTTATCATAAATAAAACATTTTTATTATTTCTTTCCATCTTTTAAAAAAAAGCCGCATGTTATTCTCTAATACTAGAAAACAAATATTTTGGGTGAATTGTTATGAACCTGTTTCTTACCATGTAGGTCATGGGAGATCACATTTCAGGTGAAAACCTTCATCTCAGGGAAACATGGTCCTTATGACCCTAGGATTCTTAAATAGGTACTAGTTTTCCTGTGTGAACAACGGAATAGGAAAACTGGGATCACTTAAAAGTTTACACAGCTCCCGCTGGAAGAGTAGTAGGGGTTAGTCCTCATCGCTCCTCCAAGTGTAGAACTGAACCTACAACAAAAATTTAGAGTTTAGGTTTCCCTTTTTTTTCTTTTTTTTCCACATCTTATAATAGGGCTTTCAAGAGCATTTATTTATCTTTTTGGATATGTGATAAGGTATTGGGGAGCACGATCTAAGGAAATTGTGTTATTGTTTATCCCATAAGTATTAAATGAAAAATGATACATGGAACTTCCGTCTCCAGAGAAATTACTTCACTAGACTCTTGAAATAATACTCATTTTTCTCTTACAATTGTTATAGGAAGTTATCACAGTGATTCCTTTCACTCTGAGAGTGTCAAAATATTTTGTTTCCTATCATGTTGAAGCATTTACTTTACGTTGGAAGAAAAAAAGTGTTTAGACTTTTCTTTATCCGTAATATTAATTGGAGGTTATGGCTGTGATTATCTGATAGCATAGTGTTTCAGCTTCATCCAAAATGAATCATTTTGTTTTTTCTATCCTATTTTTGAGTGTGTACTGTATGGTAAGCCCTATTCTGTTGTTCCGATTAAGTTTGATGAGAATGCAGTGGGGAGACCCAGTTAGGTCTGCAGTTCCAGCTGCTGACAAACCCTCCCAGGAGTACCCAAACCAGGATTGCAATCTGTGTGAACGTACCCATAGGAAGGAGAGAATGGAAACTGTGGCCCATCGCCTGCCATTGCTGCTGGATCCCGCATGTTGCTGGGGAGTTTGGGCGCAGTCCTCTGTGGGTATGAGTAACCAGGCTGAACCAGGGGGATGTAGTTCAGCAAAGGAGCGTAGGGTGACCGAAAAATCTGCTGTGGATTGTAGGGAGTTACCTGGAGAGGAGAAAAACAACAACAAAGTAAATGTCTTGCTTACTCTGTTCCTCATGTTTTATTGTTCAGCACAACACTCTCTCCTAAGTTTATACGAAACTAGAGTGTGTTCAATAGATGTTTTTTTGTTAGAGGTTTAGAGCCATCTCAGGAATTACTTGGAGCAGATACTACTTCAGTGAAATGCATTAACCAGCTCAGCATCTTGCCTCTAATTTGTTTTTGCAGTGGCACCAATGTCAATTTTGGCGCATGACAAACTGCTCTGACTAATCTGTTGTGGCTAGCATCTGTGTTCTGCAAATTGAAGCATATTTATAACCATTTAAACGCACCTGTCTGGAATAGCATCCAAAGGAAGGGTGCAAAGCTTGCTGATACGGCATCCTTGCTCTTTGATACAGGCCCTGCTAAATATACATAAGACATGATGTTTAAAACAGTCTGAATTGGTCTTTTAATCGTTGCTACTTTTGTGTAAGCTCTTCAGGGGAATGTTCCTTGTTCAAAGGAGTCTTGCTTAAAATGATTTTTCTTAGCCTTGTGCAGGGCTCAAGTCTGAGATGTTGAGTGTATCGGTCTTTCTATTCTATAGTGCTGTTTTGTCAGGGGAAGGGCTCAGTTCACAGTTGATGATGAATATAGGTGGACTATACACTTCTGTGCCAAGTAAATCTGTTCTGATAACTTACCATTGGTTTATTGGAGGAAAATTGGAGGTTGTAAATGTCCAAGGGAGCTCAGCCTGGTGTAGTGTGTATGTTCTGGGTTGTGTGTGGCTGGTGACAGGTGTTGATAAGGGAATGCAATGTAGGATGAATTGACTCCTGGTTTTTTAAGAAAAATAAATCAAAAGTAAGCTTCTCTATGGCTCAGCTCTCTGTTAGAGATGAAAGCCCATGGATATGTGAGATTCCTTTCACCTTCAGCATTTTGTTTTTAAGTTTGGTGGGTTTTTTCCTGTGTCACTAGATTGAGAAAACAATGTCCGAAGCTGTAAACAGAGCAATCACATCATATGTATTAGTAATTGTTAGGCCAAAAATATGTTCAAATATACTTAATCAGGTTCTAGTAAGAGGCTAACATTTAGTAAGTATATCTAGTGTGGCAGTAAACATTATCCTTTTAAGCTGTGAACCTCTCGGATAGTTATAGGTGCTGTCAGTGCTGCTTTTGCGACCTAAAGCTGCTTGGTGTTAGTGATCAGAGTAGGAAACGAGCAGACTGGTTTTTGGGGGTTTTTTTCCCTATTTTTAGGGTTCTATCATACAAATTATAAAGCAGATTTCAGAAGAATTTTAGTTTAGTGCTCTGGCCTTCTCAACAAAGGCTTGAAGGTGTTCTATCTCCTCTCACAAAATATGAGTTTATTTTACATTACCTGAAACTGAGGGAAGTTTGATTGGTTTGGGAAGACAGGAGGTGGAGGGAAGCTCAGACTCAACCACATTGGCTGATTTAATGTTGTCGTTGAATTAGCAGAAAAGCGTGGAGTAAAAGTATTCACGTTGTATTTATTTTTCCTATCCAGTGCTGCAGTAGTTACTGTAAAACAAAACAAGTAGTTACTGTAAAAAAAGTAGTTACTGTTAAAGATGCTAATAAATATGCAGTCTCTTCAGTAGTCTGTAGAACACAATGAAAGGGCACGTTTTACTTGTAAGCAAAGTCAGCTATCAGTTGCTTTTGCAGGCTATAGTTCTGCAACACAGAGGCACAAACTGAACAATTAGCAGATCAAATTCACTGGTAGAACCATTAAACTGACACAGGACTCAAAGTTAAATGCCTGAGCCATAAGAATGAGTGAAACTATCAGAACACAGCAAGAACCTTTGGCTCAAAGTTCAAAACTCTCTCTGAGATTAGGAAATAATGATCTTATTCTCCATAGTAATGCTGGAAGTCTCCAGACGGATAAATCTTGTCCAGAACCTTAAACACTCGATCTGAGCATGCATTGTTGTCTTTGCCTGTTCTGAGATGCACAATGGAATCTAGTTGTCAATGCTCCTAGTTGTAGGGCAACTGGGATCTTTTAAGTGTTTCATAGTGGGAACCGGGGAATCGTAAATCATTGTGTAAAACAAATTTCTAGCTTTGAAAAACTACTGACCAAAACCAAGAATCTCCTTCAAAAGTCCCATCCAGAGCAATTCTCATGAAGTCCTGACTATCCTGTATTTCCCTTATTTCTGTGTAGGACAACAACACTGGATAGATTTAAGGTAGAGAAGGATACTAGCATTATCTAGTAAGAAAGAAAAGTCATTATGGAAAATATCAGTTCAGTTTCAGATGTCTAGGAATGATTTGGAAAGGGCATCACTGTACAGTGGACATTGTAATGTTGCCTCACCAACTCTGTCATCTATTTAATAATTTTTGGTTTATGCCTTGATTTTCCCTGTGGTTCACAGATGATTTTCAAGGACTATGGCCAGATCCATACCTGGGGCCTGCGATGCCTCTGTGACTACCTCAGAATCAGTTTTGGAGCAAATCTTGGCAAATACTGGGAGCTGCTGCTTCTGTCCTACAGCTGTACTTTCTGCGGCTGGTGAGGGTGGCCCAGCTGTGGTGTTCCTGGCAAGGCTGAGCATGCTGGTCTGTATGAGTTCCCTGAGTGCCGTTGTTTCCTGGTTGTCTGCACTCTTGGCAATGTCTGTGCACGTCAGCACAAGTGGCGCTGCTGCCCTGCTGCCCTCGCTGCTCTGAGGACCTGGTGCACTTCTGTCCTCCAGACCTTTAGAATTCTTTTGGGATTTTGGTGAACACAGGGTCCTGGTGGTGATGGGTTTTGCAGAAAGCTGAGCATCACAGAGAGCTCTTAGTTTCATCTCCCTTTCTCTATTTCCAATCATTGTTCTGTATATACTTTCAAGTCCGTCTGTTTCATCTAAGAACTGGTTTCTGTAAGAAAATGCAATATGGCTGCTGTTCAAGGAGGTCTGACTTAAAGTAGAGCCAACTATCTTGCTGCCTTCTAAATCTTGCATTTCTGTCTCGTTAGTGTTTTGTGTGAGGCTCAAGTATTTTTGCTCCACCAGAAGGGAAATTTCATCTCTGACACAATTCTTTTCCAAGAAGCTACATGAAAGAGAGAGAGAAAAAAAAAAAACAAAAAAAACAAAAAACAAAACCCCACTTGGTTCATTTTATCCAAGAGTAATTGAAACTTGCAACAGTGTTATGGATATGCAAAGCAGGACTATATAAAGTATGTTTAAAGGATTATACATGAAATATTTGACTGTAAATAAAAGGTAAACTATATGTCATGATGCAATGATTCTTTCTCAACAGAAGCGAATAAGTTTGAGTTGAATGAGCTTTGTGCTGGCTTATATTGGCTACATGGAAGAATTATGTGGATATCTGTGCCATCATATTAGTGCAGGTGGTGACAGCTACAGTCGCAACAGTTTTCAAGGTGAGGATGTCTTACTGCATTCACAGTTCAGCCATGGAGGGAGGACGCTTACAGAGGAATTGCAGTGGATTAACCTCTGCCTCCATATTGGTCAGTTAGATGTCATTGCCCCCATGGTGCAATGACATGGAGATCAGTTGCTGAAATGCTGTGATTTTTTTTTTAAGTTCAGATTTGCATTTGTGTTGCATTGGACCTCCCTGCCTTGGACATGCTGATGGCTGGAAGGACATGCAGGCACCTGCTGGAGGCAGGAAGGTAGGAGCTTTGTCTGAGCCTTGTTTTACAAAATACTGCCTCAAAGCAGACCTTTGTGTGGAGTCTCTATTAGAGCTCCAGTTGGAGAGAGGTGCTCTCTCACCTGGAGCTCTCATTAGGGCCACCCTTAGATGGAAAACTGAGTGTTCCACAGCAGCAGACCACTATTGAAGCCTAAATCCTGAGGTTGGGGGCTTACTTTTGAGTTTGTTGGCTCAGAACTACTATCCTGTGCTTCCAGTGGACTGTAACAATGACAGCAGTTAAATTGTCTGCTTTCAGATTTCAGCTGTTTTGCAAGCACCTGGTCCCCATGTCCTTTAGAATTCCCCTTCTGCCCCAGCACATTTATTAAATCATATCCATGTGATGGTTTTCATTTCACCTTTCAGAGACAGGCTTAACCGCATTATTCTATGTGTGTGGGGGAAAAGGAGTTCTTTCTGGCCTGTATGCCTTGCTGCAGGATGCCTTATTGAACAACCCCAGCTTAATCTTGTGGCTCCAACCCTGTCAAGACTTGTGTGCCCGGCTTCAGCCTTCAGGGTTCAGTAGATTTTTTTTTTTTCTTAATTTTTGTAGGTCTGAATTTTTCAGACCTTCCTGTTGCAATTTAGTCTATTACCTCTTGGAACTGGATGTAGTAGCGCTTACTACTGCTTGCTCAGATAGGGAGATTAGCCTGTCAAGTTCAGGAGATGGTGTAAGTGTAAGTTTATCTATAGCCCTAAGTCCTGTGGGACATTACATAAGTATTGTTGCTTGAACAGAACAGTTTTATTCTTTTCAAGCACATATAAACACCTGTAGTAGTTACCCACTCAAAATACCAATTTAAACTTCATTTTGCTCTCTCACATCCAGGTATATTCAATAATCTAATGTATTACCAGTTTACTTTTCTTAGCTTTGGGAAAAGGCTGATGCTCTTTACGTGTGGTATGTAGATAAAATTATGTCTCATAAGTAGCCTGCTAAAATTAGGAAATTCTGAGTTATAAGTGCATGTAACTTTAATCATAAGATCACTGTATAATTAGTAGGATGCTGTTCCCTATTTTCAGAGAGCGTGGATGGTCTGTCTTAATTTTAAAATAAAAAACTTTTATAACATACTGTAGAAATTAAAATAGCAAAGAGTGTGGAGAGAAGGAAACTGGGGTTTTGAGGTTTATATGCACTTTTGGCACTTAAGAACCTATTTGTAGATAATTAAGCACATGGCAAAAGGGATCCCTCCTGTCAACCCTGCTCTGGTGGTTCTCAGTGACTTGCTATTCTTCTGTATCTAAATACCTCCAGAACAAAAGCAGGGAGGTGAAACTTGTTTGTTCAGAAGACTCAAGATTCATTTAAAAATACTAGCAATTTGCATAAGTCAATATTTTAAAATAATTAAAGATTGCTAAACCAAGCCAGGTCACAAGGTATAATGTTTGGCTGCCAGTGTTAAGCACAGCTGATGAATTGGGTAACACCTTTATTGACAGTTAGTGTATACTGAGAGATTTTTCTTGAGCTGACTTTCTGCTAGTCTTTCAGGTTGAAGAGAACTCTCTAGGCTAGGACTGGGAAGACTCTGTCTCCACGGTCAGAGGTAGAAACTTGACTCTCTTGAATAGTTTCCATTTTAAATCTATTCCTTGAATTCAGGACAGTAATTCGATCTTAATGCTTCAGTTTGGCTTTTGATTATTTGAAGGTGCAGAGGCTTTGGGGTCTTTAAGAACTGATGACCAGTATTCTCTCTGCTGTATGAGTGTATGTGCAAAGAGCACTAATTCACTGAGAAGCTGTCATCTAATTGTAGGGGGGGAAAAATGCCCTCCTTATCATGACGTCTTAGCAACTGGCAGGCCAAAATAGGAGACTAACAGAGCTTTAGTGTTTGTAAAGAAGCTTCAGGTATATAATTACGTGGATTGCCATAGGCTACTGTGACCTTTTTGGCTTCACAGGTGCCTTCACTGTTTTATATGGCTTCTGCACCCCAGGGACTTGCTGCTTGGTCAAGAGCCAGAGCTCCAAGCTCTTATTCCTGTCTTTCTCACCGATACATTGCTACTATTTTTTATGCTTTTATGCTTCTATTTCTTTGAAATAATCTGTTTCCTCATCTTTGAACTTGTGTTTTGGAAGAATCAATAACTTCTCAATTTTTTTTCCAGCCAAGCAACATGGACAGGGTTAGCATGATGTTTTATTTAGGCATTAAGAACTGATGTGTATCAAAACTTGCTAAACATTGACTGGATTTATAAATTTTACTACTTCTACTTCAGGAGTATAGAATAAATAATGTTCTATTAATCTGAAATGCGTCCCTCGTTGCCTTACTTGTGTCCTTTGGAGCAAGATTTGGTGTAGAATTTTTCTATGCTAAATTCAGCTTTTCTTTGTAAAGATCAGCTGTTTAGTTTCCTTATAACACTTTAATTTTTGATTTTGCTCCTTTGAATGCTGCTTTTGCTTCTTCCTGTAAATATTTTGATGTGTGTGTAGTTATTTTTCTTTAAATACTGCGAAGAAGTAAATGCAGCAGCTGCTTCTGATGCTTCAGAATATGAAGTAGCTAGATTTCATTGGGCATCATTTTCCAAAGAAAATTGGTTATGCTTGTAAAAGGAGAGTATTTTGTTTCAGTAGAGTACGTGTCTGAAAGCAACCCATGTACTCCCTGTACCCCAGGCTTTCAATTCGTTGGATTACTTAAGCCTAGTTCTGAAAAACCTAACTGGGGAAGGAGCAGCATTTTGGTCTGGATTTGGGCCGCACTTAGAGCTCCATCACTCACTCGTTCTGGGAGTTGATGCTCTCCCTCTTCAGGACCTCAGCGAGATTCACATAGGAAGCAGACTGCGATGGGGGTGGCTGTGACGTGGGCTGGAGCTCTTCCGAGAGTCTTTGAACGCGTTTCCAGATCTCATGGCAGGCCTTGTCCAAGCTATCCTGGGGAGTGTTGTGATGAATCCAGATGTGCCTGGGGAAAGGCCCTAGTGGGAATGGGCCCTCTGCCTTTATTATTGGAACTGAAAGCCCGTTCCCACCAGGGAGCATCTTTCAGCCTCTTCGCTTTCACAGATCTTTTCAAAAGGAGGATGTTTTTGCAGATAGTGAATGGAATGAAGAGCCGTGGTAACCATGGAACCATGGGACCTGGCAACTGATATGAAGGATAACAACTGGAAACATCTGCTGGGTTTCCAACGGAAGAAATAGAAATGGCAACATGAAGTCCTTCAGCAAGACGAAGGGAGTGCTCTAGCATAAATGTCCAAATATTTCTTGCAGCAGTTTGTCTCCCTGGCACTGCCTGGTCCAGTTCACTCAAGATCTATCCTTCACAGCAAATCATGCACAAGACTGTGCTTGTCAGGGAGTGAGAACAGGAGAAACGAACGTTGGTTCACATTTCTATCACCAGAACTTTCTGCTTTTTCTGTTAAGACTATGAAAGCATCTTCATTGACTTGGACTTTGTGTGTGCACGGGTTAGCTGGGACTGCTGTTATGGGACTACTGTTTTTACAGTATTTCTAGTTGTGCTTCCTGTGACTTTCCCACTTCTCCAGAAGAACAGTGACCTTCTGTTTTCTGTGCCGGAGGAGCACTTTTATCTACCTAACTACCTTTCTCTGCTATGCAAAAAGAACTTGCTTTCAGTTTTGGAGTTTGCATACTCTTCAACTTGCAACAGTATCTTGATTCGTGGATTAATTTACTCTTCAGTGTGCTTTGTGGCATTCTGGTTGCAGACTTAAATGGGGTCTAACAACTTAAAAAACTCTTACACAACAAATTAAAAGGCCTTTTCCCACATTCATGTGGCAATTAAATGTTGAATTTTTTGATACCAAGATAATTCATACACTACAACTAGACTCTCCTGTTACCCCAAGTTAGGTACTGTGGTTTCTTGTTAATAGGTTATTTATGGCTGTTAATTCGTGACTATGCCTTGGTAAATACAGTAATCCCCAAATAGGAATAATGCATGGTTAAGAAACAATAAATAAAATTGTAGGGTTTAGCAAGAAGTTTCATATCCCATACCAAATTACCGATAGTCACCATCATTTTAGAGAAAATGCAGTCAGACTCATAACATGGATGCTTCCTAGGATTCCTCATTCAGTGCCAGCGTGGTCGTGTTTACGAGCAGGGGTACTGTGCCCATCCACAGGAGCACCTGGTTGGGGGGAAGAATGGCCCTGTGGACATGTTAGTCAGAGGAAAACCTTTGGTCTTAGATGGTTTGGGCAGTAAAGGTGAGATGTGATTAAACACAACATAAAAATGTAGGCTAACTGTCTTTGGAGAGGGTGAAAAACAATGCAATTGGGAAGAAAGCGACTGCATTTGAGCCCTAGTGTGATGGTGGATGGCAGTGCAGAGCAGAGATTCCCTGTGCCTAGCAGTGGTTAAGTTGCAGCCAAGGTCTCTCCTGTATAGGAAGGTCATTTTGTAAGGTGAGAAGCTAAATGAGTGGCAGAGATTAAGAACAGGTCATTAACCAGAACCTACAAATAAAAGATGAGAAATGGATTGCAATTGAGGAACTTGGTAGCTGCTGTGGTAGTCCCTGCTGTGTTTTCAGTCTTGTCCATTTAGGAAATGCAAGGTTTCTTTTAAGACAGTAAGACTCTAAACCTAGTCGCTTTGGGAGGAAACCCTTGTTTTGAAAAAAGATATGTTTTATTAACCAGGAATAAAGTGGGATTGTATCATGTCAATGACTTTATTATGCCTGTGGATGTTGCTGATTCAGGGCTAGCTCCTTTTGGCTCAGCTTGTCTCCTGGTGTGCAGCAACCAAAACACATGAGCCAATTGCAGTTTTGGGCTGGGGGCTGAGGATTCTTGGAGGTGACTAGTGGTATAGGGGAAGAGGAATGTATGGAGCTGTGCAGTGTGGTACCCTGCTCTGAGCGCATTAGACTTGGATCTGTGCCTTTGAACAATAAGGTCTATTTGAATAGGACACTGCAGTTTAAACGGATATAAAGCAACTCTTTCATGTAGCAACCCTGGTTGCCTTGGTTCTTGGCATTGGTTCAGAATGTAGGCAGTGGAAGGATTGAATGCAGAGAGGGTGCTGGGAAAGTAAGTGAGAAAGAGTTTTGTTTAGGAGATGGAAAGACAGATTTGCAAGCTCCTGATATAAATTGTTTTTTTAGATGCGAGGTAAGCTCATTCAAGGCCTTTGGAACAATTGTAAAGGGGGCTCTGCAGCATGAAACTGCTGTGAATGTAGAGCTCAGGAGGATGAGAGTATTGTGCAACCCCCTGTGGGGGTGCATGAGCTGGGGGCTGGAGCGGCATGGGAGCTTGGCCAGCAGTAGGGAAGCTGCTGCTCCCTGCGATGCTCTTGCTGGAAAGAGGGGCAAAGAAGGCAAGAAAACCAGGGAGAAAAAATGGGGTGGGGGTTGGGGTTGGAGATGAGGGGAGGGGAGGATCTGATGTGGGTTTGGATCCGGGGAGCTTCCACCTCGCTCTCTGGTGGGCAGTGCAGGATGTGGGCGGGCTGCTCCATGCCATTCAAGCTGAAAGGAAACATTAAAATAGACTCTTGATGTGTGGCTAGGAAGGAGAGGGAAGGCTGTTGGCGAGTGTCTTTACAGCTTTGGCATCACGTTCTGTTTCAGAGTTATTTTTTCTTGTCTGTAGATGGGAGCATCGTTACCAAGATAGTTAAGTTCCTGAATGTGGCTTTAATGTACTGTGTTTTTTCCCCATCTTGCCTACAACCATAGGGACAAATGTGTTAATCAGTGCTTAGAAAACATCAGGTGGTGGGGGAGGTGGGCTGTGTGGTCCGCCCCTCGGCAGCTCTGCAGAGGGGCAGAGCTTCACTAGGACAGAGTCAGGAGGGGGCACAAGCAGCGCAGCCCTTCCTGCTCCGGACACTTCCTGACCCCATCTCCCAGCGGTGGGGGTGCTGCGCAGCCAGGCTCCCTGCCCTAAGATGGGAGGGCTCAGCTCTCTTGCAGCCTCTTGTTTCTGGCAAAATCTGCTTCATCATAAGAATTGTGTCAATATCATCAAGTTGTTTACAGAGGGAAGTGAAGGGGAGGGGGCGCTCCCTGCACCAGCCTGCATTGGCTCGACCGCTGTTCCTCTGAGCTCGGAGATGCTCTGTGTCTACACAGGCATGCATGCTGAGCTCTGTGTAAAATGGGAGCTTGAGATGCTTAGTCCTGTACAAGAAATCCCTGATGTTTCTTGCAAATACAGTGCTAAGACATAATTTGTGGTTTGTTGTTGCTGTTGGGGTGGGGGCAAGTGGCAGTACTATGCTGCTTAGGGGAAGCAAAATCGTCCCTGAGCCAGATCTGCTTGTTGGCTGCATAGCAGCTCCTCACCAAAGCACCCTTGCCCCCCTCCCCAGCATTTAGTGAAAGGGAGAACAAAGATACCAGAGCAATTAATCAATGGTCTAATAATAAAAAAAAAAAAAAAAAAGTATAAATCCCTAGGGACTGTGTGCTGCTAATGCCGGGGAGCTGTCTCAGAGACAGCCACCAGGAGGGACGAGCCAGCCCTCCTCTGCTCTCCTCTCCCCGAGTTGCTGCTGCACTTGGTTCATTCCAGCTGCAGAAGCTCAGAGCCCTCCATGCGGTGCGATTTTTTTCCTGGCTAAAAAAATATTGAGAGAAAAAAAAAAAAAGGGAAAAGAAAACCAAGGTTGATCTGATATTTTTACCTCCTCTTCCTTTCTCCTCTTCCTCTAGCAGAGTCGAGGACTATCCCAATTGCAAAGGGGGAGAGAAGAAGGGGAGAAAAAACCTGCAACCACCAAGCCCCGGCGCACCCCATTCCCACTGCTGTTTGACATGCAATCTTCCTTGGGATGGGAGAAGCTGGGATGCAGCTGTGGCTTCAGAAGGAATTGGGGGAAATTAGGGGTCTTTGCTCTCATGACGGTGGAAGTGAGCTCCTGGAGCCGGGTTCTGCTGCTCTCTGTGGGGCTGCTGGCTGTCTCGGCAACCGGTAAGTGCAGTGGAGATAGCTGACAACTTCATGAGTATTTTACCTCTTGTTGCTTAGATATAAAATGCATGATTTGTCTCCTTTCTGGGGCTTGTCAAGCGTGTGTGTATATATGTGTATGTGTGCATGCACATGTGTACCTGCTCATGCTTCCCTGTAGTGATCAATAGAGAGCATGCTTCCTGGTGACCTCTGCAGATGACAGTTTTTCCTCTATTATCCACTGGGAACGGCAATTTTAAGTGATGGGATGATAGATGGTGGCTTTATTTGATCTCATTCCCCTTCCTCTGTGGATCGTCATAGTTACTGTACAATATATGAGATGACTGTAGAAAATGTCTTCACAGTTTTTTCCCTGTCTTTCCCTTGCATTTTAATTCATTATTTCAGTAGCCTGGTGTTTGCCTGTAGCTGATAAAATAATTTTAGGATGCCTTGCACAAAGATGGAACCACCTTTTTTCCTCCTGCCTTTGTGATTGCTGTGCTCTTATAGATGGGCCCTTTGGCCTCAGCATCATTATTCCTTTGCTTTTTAGTAAATATACCGTTACTGACTTGGAAGATAGTGAGGTGGACTAGAATTTGGGGGGAGCTTACTTGTCTCCTCCTCCATTTCTGCAACTATCTTTGTGGCAAAGCATATCTAAGTACTGAAGTTTATTTCTGGTGTAAACAGCAAATATTTAGAGGCTGTCCTTATGTGTGTGTATGTGTGTGTGGGAGGGGTAGAAAGTGGGAGAACTGAGTGTTCGGTGGTGTCTTCTCTCAAGAGTGCTGTGCCCTGATTTCCATGAGTGTCTCAGTATTGCTTCTCTCTGCTGCACCTTGGGCAACAGGAATGTATGTTTGTGTGAATGAGATCTTGTTGGTTTTTTTTTTTTTAAAAAACCTTTGCGTTGGCTGGAATGCAACACTCATTTTATTATGTAAGGCAAAATTTCTCTAACGAGACCCAGAATAAATATCAACTATTCCTCCTCCTGAGCACTCTTGCAGTAGACATGAACAGTTTTGCCAACTTGAAACATGTACTGGAGAAGGGTCTAATATGTACCAAAGAACACACAACTCCCAATTAAGGATGGTGTTTTGGTGGGTATCTTCCTGAATGTTTCTCCTTTCCATCAGAAACATTTAGTCCTTGTGCAGAGGAAACCTTCCCAGGAACTTGTGTTTTGCTGCTACGAGTAGAATGATGTAGAGATACCCAAAGATGTGATGTATTATGTTTGGGTTTAAAGCATATTCTTCTTCTGTGCTATCTGTCAGTTGTTCATAGCAGATACTCAAGGTTTACTTTCTGTGCCTATTAAGTATTCAGTCCTCTCTGCTCTGTACCTAGCTCTTCACTTTCTTCCTTTAAAATGGTGTCAACCCAAGAGTTGAAAGATCAACAGCTGTAGTTCATTCTCTTCTACACACGTAATAACTGTAAAAGCTTTTTTAGACCTACATTTTTTTTTGTCTGCACTAGAATTAAAAATATGTATCAGTGACTCCTCTTTTCTAGTCCCCGTTCTTGCACAGATTTGGAAATCTCAACGATAATCATTTTGTCAAGAAAAAGGCTCGTTTTCTTAACATCAATGGCTTACTGCTAGATACCCAGAATGAAGTAACCAGGTCAATTGGTGAATATACCTAGCTCTTGGCAGTCTGTCTTAGGTCTGATTTCAAAGCGATTTTAGATGGGGCTGGGAATTCCTTGCACTACCTTAGCTGAGCAAATCATGAACCTCTGCAGAATAAAGTTCAAGTTCTTTGCTTCTAGTCTAGCTTTTCCTAGGGTTTGTGTAGGTAGTAATAACCAAGAGTACCCATAGTGTGGCAGTAGAGTTGTATATATAGAACTACCAGTTAGTAGCTTTAGCTATCTTAAAAGAAAGAAATCCTACTCAATGCATCAACTGTATTGTGTCCGTAGTCCTACATAGACTACATACACTACATTGCTACATAGACTCTCTTCAGAGCATACTGTGACTGAAGGCAAGATCAGCTAGCTTCTACTTCTACAAAGAACTGGTAGAGCTGTAGAGCAGGTTTTTTGTTTTGCTATGCTGAGATTCATTCTTTAAGGTGTGGGGTAGGAATGTTTCATAGAGTTTCTCCATTTTCTTTTAGTCATGCAATAATAATTTGGCATAATTTTGAGATTTGCAGAGATCACTGAGTTTGTTCTTAGCAGTGATGATCATGAGCTCTGTGCAGCCTCTTGGAATTGTTGCGCTTATGATTGCGAAATGTTATTTTTTAATTGTCCAAACAGCTACTTTTAACAGATGGGAATAATGCTGTTCCTTTCTGCTCTTCTCCAGCTAGTTAGCTATGCATATGAACTGGAAGGCATTTGGTGTGTGTATTGGCCTGGCATATATTGATATGCACGTATGCAGTTCCTTTCAGTGCCTTGTTATAAGTCCTTAAGTCTTGATACCATTATTCACAGTCTTCCTAGGAATGTTATCTTTTGTACTGGATTATGGAAAAGTGCACTGGACTGAAAAATGGTTTTTTTAAAACCATTTTTTTAACACCCATTGTGATTTTCATTTTTTTATGCAAAATAGTTTTTGTCAGACTCTTCACTGAAGAATGGGGGAAAAGGGGGCACTCTTTATGAATTTCGATGTATGTGTGCGTATTTAGAAGTCATATTCTGTTCTTTGTCCTAAATCTGCACAGGCGGATGGGAGTTTCAGGGGTACTTAATCTGCTGATTTAGGGATTGAAGCAGACTTAGGGATTGAGTGTGAGTTTTGTTAAGGGTAATGGTATGAGATGATAATTATCTGACTGAAATAGCAGATACAGGTTTTCACATAGGAAGATGTGATTACATTTGACTGTGGCACATAATGAAACTGTAGTATTTTATGTCAGTAGCTGAAAATACAGTTTTGAGCGAAGTCCTGCTTTGAGCCCTGAAGTAGTGGGGCTAAGAGTGCTAAATGAAATGAATGATTCTCATTTACTCATTCATGTCTTGCTATTGCCTTCTGTTACAGGGAGGGAGTCATGGCAAATGTTTAAAGGATGAAGATGAGAAGAAGCTGACAGGAACATGAGAAGATTTAATCTTTTGCGTAGGATCAGATTGATTTCTTGGTTCTGAGAGCGAGCAAAATGGAAGATTTCATCAGGCCTTGCTGCCTCCGTTGCCCTTCCTTGCCCTTGTGGCTGTGGAGGAGAGGATCTGTGCCTGCTCTGTTGGTTTTCCGCCCTGTACAGTGGGGGAGCACAGTTAATACTCAAATTGCTAGAAATAAGGCCATGTCTTTCCCTCTCTGTGTGCCTGGCTATGCAAGGCAAGGTGACCATATGTCCCTCAGGTTTCACTCAAGTGTAGTAAGCTTATTTTCTTATTTCTTCACAGTGGTGAAAACCCCAGTGAGCCTCCCATTTTCATTTGGCATGCCTTTGACCATGGGAGCGTGAGGGTGTGTTCATGGATAGGAAGAGGTGGGAACAAAAGCCTTGTTCCTTCAGCTGCCAGCCTCAGTCCTTTGCTATACTCCAAAATGAGAGAGCAGGTGCATTAAGGCTGTGCTGCGTGGTAACCATGGCTCCGTTTCAAGCCTGGGATGCTCATGTCTTTCTTCTGTCTTCTCATTGTTTGTGTTGACTGGTAACTCCAGTGGGCACAGGAGGTTTCCCCTTGCCTTGGAATTGTTTGTTTTCCATCGCCCTGATTTTTTGTCAGGGCCCCTCAGCACTGCTAAAATACATCTAAGCTTAAACCTTTGTTGCCAGCAAGTCAAATCTCTGTCTTGTCAGATCCCTTGTGGGGATATTTCATATTCAGTTACTTGATAGGTCCCAGCTGAGCTGGTCTGCAGTGGTATGGGATGCATGTCTGCTCAGCTGATGTGCAGTGGCTGCCTTCCAGTTGTCTGGCAGTTTCTGTCAAAAGGAGCACGTGTCAAAATGGGCGCAAGAACCTCGATGCGGGCAATCTGCCATGCGCCCCGCTGGACTTACTCCCTTCCAAAATAGTCTAGGGCTCGAGGAGCAACCGAGCAATTGATCGGATGATCATTTGTAGTAGCCCTGTTGCAGAGAAGGTGTTTTACTCTTCTGAAATTGCTGCCTCCTTAGCCTACTTGCAAGGACAGGTGGAAAATAATTGTCCTCCAATTTGGTGTTAACCACTTGTGCTCTAGGACTTTGCAGTTGTTGATTTATTGTGTGCTGTTGGCTGCTTGTGCTTTTTCCAGAGAAGCCAGTTTGTGAAATGCCAAATTCCCCAGCTGTGCTGTTGCTGCCTGCCCCGTAGCTGTTATGTGGGTGTTGACCAGAGGGAATGATTTTGTAATGTTAACGGTCAGAGGGATTTGGGGGAAAGTCAGGCAGCCTAAACTCAATGTCATTGATTGTGTAGCGTCCAGCCATAGCAATAAGGCACTTCTAGAGAGTTGTTTCAAGGCTGAACGATGAGTCTGAGCTGCCTCTGTCAGGTGCAGCCAAGGCTTTTAGCTACTTCTCCATCTCCCACGGCAGTTTTACGTTGGAAAAGTGCAACTCTCTAGAATAGTGCAGGGCAGGATTTGGACTTGAGATTGCATTTTAAGTGCCGAAAAGTTGGTCTTAAAAATTTTTGAATATGTAAAGACATGCTGGATCTCGGTCATGCCTTTTTCACATAGCTGTAACTGCGTTATCTTCAGCAGAATTCTTCCCTCTCTTTGCTGCAGGGCAGTGGAGGATCTGGTCCATTGTTAGAAGTTTGATATTTGATGAACAGTTAATGCCAAGTTGGAAGTATAGAAAATGGAAGCTCATTTCTTCTGTAATAAAGGCACAATTTAATGTTCCTTTCCCATTTGATACACTGAATAATGTCAAGAAAAATATGCTTCCTTCTAGCAAGGAAATGTCCCTCCTCAGAAGGATAATGAAAACTGATGGTTTTCCAAAGCTTATGCCATTTTTAAAGATGCTTCTCACATCACACAGCATATTGTTTATATTCCTCTATTTTTTTTTATCTCTATTATGGAGAGGTTAGATGCTGATTGTGGACGCTGGGTATCTGTCAGCAACCATCCTGCAATGTTTTTATTAAAGTTAAGCTTTATTCAGAGAAGGACTCAATGTGTTAATGGTAAAATGGTGTCTACCTGTCTAAATAATCAGTAATTGAAGGATAGGGAGTTTGTTACTGATGGTGTTTGGGTCTTATTTCTAGTGTTTGGTTTAACACATCCACGTCCTTCTCTGTTCATTGCAGCTTCGGTTCCTTCAGAAGTACCTTTATTCGTTTGCTGAAGCTCAAGTTCTGTGGTGTGATACTGTTCAAATCACACAGCCACTCAAAGGATGGTAAAACAGATGTATTGCGTTTTCTGTGCTTTTGTAGAATGCTTTGAAAATACATGAAAAACTCTCAGGTGGTCCCATATTGATGGAACAATCAGTGAAACTGTCCCAGCACTTCAGATGCAGTGTCTTGCTTAAGGCATGGAGCTAAAGCACAGTTAAACAATTTGAAGGCGCTCTGTGTGTGTGTGTGTTTGGTTTTTTGTGCATGAATGCAGAAGCTGAAAAAAAAGATGAATTACAGTGCTAAGGGTAATGGAAATAAAATCTAAGACTAATTGTTAGTTACATATACATAGAGACTCATAAAGCAGAAGCAGTATGTACAGGTCTTGAACGTTGCATGTGAGTAGATAGGTCCACTGTAGCTAGTGTGTATATTTATGTACAAGTCTAGGCAGATTAGCGGCTACCATGGGAATCTTTCTAAACTGGGCCAGAGCAAGGTAAACCTAAGCCTCCTGGTGTCATAGTTTCAGAGTGTCAATCAGTAGCCAAAATTAAATTTGGACACATGGGCATGGATGAATAGAATGGATATGTGTGATTAAAACAGACATGGTAGTTTTTAGTGAAGATTGCAGTTTTGCTGTTGCGTAAGAATTTTACCTTTGCGTGGACTGAAATTTTCAATGGAATGCAACTGGGTTTTCTTCCTTTTTTTTTGGCTATTCATAGTCTCTTAAATATGTTTTGTAATTTATTCTCTATTTCTTAGGCTATGTGGCTGTCTCTTTAGTCTCATTGGCAAAATGAATAGTTAATTTTTGTGTAATGTGGACTTTTAGAGTGACTTTCCTTGATTACCCAAGGTGACAAGTAGGCATTAGGTAGTAAATCTCAAGTACAGCAAAACTTAAGTGACTGTGAAAGTGCTGCTAATGGAATCAAGTCAAAATTGGATTTATATCCCAACAAAAATTCCCAAGAGAAATTGCCTTCTGTTTGCCTCTCTTTGTAATTTAAATATGATGATGCAAGCATAGGCAGCTGCTATATAGACACTTCGAGTGTGTTTTGTTGGATGATCTCAAAGCACTCGTGAAGGCATCTGCAAGGATGGACATGGAAGACAGGGAGGAAGTGTTGGTAGCCCACAGTGAACTTAAGGTTGTTTCTAAATAAGTGCATTCACTTAGTGCAATGATGAAATTATTAACACCTTGAGAATTTCAAGGACTGACGTCTTCTGAGTCATTAGTTGGATGAGAAGTTGTAGCTCGTTAAGGATCTCTCTTGGGCAAGTACCATTCCTGCTCACCTTGAGAGTACATTGAACTTTAGAGAGAGACATGTTGCCTCATATCTAATAATGGCAAATGAAATTGTCAGTACTTTTAAGTCTGTTTGCTCATTATGACATTGATTGGTAAAAGAAAGAATAGAGACTAAGTAGTATTGCAAATTTATCATCGGGAAATCTTTATATTAGGCCTTGACTATGATTCATGAGATGGATTTCACTTTGAGCCTTTATTTCACTTTTTTTAATAAAGGAGTCCTAAAATCTGAGATGAAAATGATTTTGTATCTGAGCACAATGTGTAAGTCATTTAAATGCAAATATTCTTTTACTGGAAAATAATTGAAACATAAATTGAATATTTTGTGTTGGGGGTAGTAATTAACACCTTATAAATGAGACTGAGTAAGAATTCTGCTTGTGAGTGGACTCAGTTTGCAGGGATTTGTGCAAATGTTGTTCATTAAGTTAGTATTCTGCTTTTCAGAGGCTTTAATTTCAAATGTGGCGTGAGATGAACTGCCAGATAAAACACTATACTTAGGAGAAATTGAGAAAATGTGAGCTTCCATGAGTCTTTGTGAGGAGTTGTAGGCATATAGTAGAAAACCTTGTCTATCCTGTGAAACATGTCATTTTAAGTAGATGTCTGGACTGGAACGGGGGTAGAAATGAAAACTGTGTTCCTTTTACAGATTAAGAGAGAAAATACAAGCTTTAAGAAGCACTTGAACCATCTGCACATTTTTCACTGAGTCCTGGACTCCTGGGGCAGAATTTGCAGGGATGTTTAGGTGCCCAAACAAGTGTATACCAGCCCAATGGGGTTTATAAGGGGATATCAGCTGCAAAATTCAGGTGTATTTGTAAACCCTGCAAGGCATTTGCCTGCAATTCTTAGTTTCTTATTATGTTTGTAAATCCACTCTGCATGCTTTAGTTTGAAATGAGGGTGCGATCCTTAAGCAAATGCATTTCAGTTTTGTGAAAGCCTGTGAAGGATTTGCTCAACTGCACACTGGAAAGACTTGATAGAGGTATAGAATGGATCCAGGTCTCCCAAGTTCAGCTTAATACTTTAGTCATATCTTAAACCTTAAATGCTGGCTTTAGATGAAAGAGTGCAAGCTTGCATGGTGCTTGCAAAGCCATCCTCCTGGGGCTCGATAAGAATGCAACACTTTTCCAGCCCGTTTACATGATGGTTAAGCCCTCCGAAGGAGGCTGATGGCAATGGCACTCAATTAGAAGGTATTGGGACATCTGAAAAGCTGCAAAGAGAAGTTGCAGGAAAACTCGGTGAGGCCGTTACGCTGGAGACTGCGTGGAAGAATATGCATTAATTGGCTAATGCTTGTGAAGTGCTTTGAAGATGGAAATAGCTCTATAAGTGCTTGGTATTATTATTGCTGACAGTGACTATCTGGAAGAGTCGTGGCACTGAGGGAGCAGTCAGTTTGATTAAGACACAATTCTGAAAGGGAAAATTTTTGAAGGGAAGAAATTGCATACCTTGACAAGGAGCTCTTCTGGCTAGATATTGGGATAACTTCTTGGCAGATAGGCAAATGATTTCAGGTAATGGATGGTCTTTGTAGGATTTCAAGTTTCATCGGGAATTGGGCAGTTGCAAACTTCTGCAGCAGTTACTGTTCTTCAGGTGGCTAATGAGTGTCTGCTTGTTGGGGATCTAGCTTTTGGTAAGCATCATAAAATCTTTGCCTTAAGCTCTTTGAGCATGAAGCTTTGAGCCTTCATTAGAATTAAGGGAATGGTCTGATGTTCACTGTTCACACATGACAAATTCCAACTGAAAGGGGTTTAGATACGGGCCTGAAGGAATGATCGAGAGGATGGAGAATCTCTCTTGGAAAGGAATGCGAACCCAGAGTTTACTTAGTCTAGCAAACAAGGTTATAATGTTCTCTATAGCTGTATCAAGGCCAGGTAAGCACAAAGACAGAAGAACTATATGTTAACAAAGTGTTGGCATTAAAACAAATGCATAAAAGTTGACTATGAATTAATTTTGGGTTGGAAATTATGATAATGTTTATAGTGATCGAAGTGGTAAAGTTCTAATGAAAGTCTTCCAGTGGGAATTACAGGACAGAAGTATTACAGGACAGAAATAGTGTGTGGTGTGGTGGTGTGTGGTGGCTTCTTTTAAAGCTTTCCAATCCTTTTACTTCAATTTGTATACATGTATGCATGTTTCCATATGCATATATGTATATTTTGTGGTCTAATTTGCAATGATACTTTTAAGGTATGCTGTATCTGGATTTTTCCAATAGATGAATGTGTTAATGAAAGATATTGAGAGACTCTGGGAAAGTATATTAAAAACATCAGCTTGACCTCATGCGAGTACTTGCCTTCAGCTGCTATTTTCCATCTTGTCCAACCTGTTGGAATCCACCACATCTCCAGTGCTTGTGTGAAAACCTGTGCAGTACTCTCTGTTGTACTGCAAAGAGAATGAGAACATTTTCCCTCTATAAGACTTGAGTCCTTGCTGCAAACCATAACACATGGCATTAGCTATGTATTAAGCACAGGATCATGGATTTACTTTTTCTGTTGTGGAATATAAGTCCTGTGCTGTGTTATTTTACTGCTCAGCTGTGTGGGATTATGCTAGCATCACCCAAAGGAAATAGTAGTAGCACTGGAAATGTATACATTGACCTCTTTATTTATCCTAGTAACTTGTCTGAGATCTTCTCCGCTCACAGATCTGTTGAGACTGCCGGCTGTGTTTGGAGGGTTGCATCTGCTTAATGGCTGGGGAGCAGGGGAGGTGTTGGGGTGACTCATGGCACTGCAGCCAAGTTGCAAGGGCAGTGTTATTTGTGACCCTCCATGATGCTGTGTTACAGAAGACCAGTTGCGGTGTGCATTAGTGTCAGACTCTTAGCAACTTGCCATTTGTCATTCAAATAAATACCTATAAATAGTTTGGATTTTTTTTGTATTTTCCTTTGTTTTCCTTTTCCCTTCAAGCAAACCCTTCAATGGAGGGAAGCAAAACTGGTGCCTAGCAACAGTGCCTAGCAACGTGGCGGCATCACTGTGCGGCAGCAGCTCGGGAGCTGCCTGGGATGCTAATTGGTGGTGAGATCCTGGCACCTCTTTCCGAGGTGCCGCAAGCTGCCGCCTCCGCTTCTCACCCTTCAGACTACCTTGAATACCTGCAGACAGTTGTCCGCCTTGCCCTGTGATGAGCCCTTAGACCTGGGTGTTCTGTGTGGGGTTGGAGTGACTTCAGAATTCAGGAAAAGGACTGTGTGTGCACCCTAAGGATTGGTCACTCCTTTAATACTTTTGTAGGGAGAAGTAGCTACTGTGCAGTAGTGTGGTGACATCCTCTTGTGCAAAATTCACAGTACTCTGCTTCTAAAAAGAGTTCAGAGCTTTTTTGGTATGGATTAAAAGACAGCCATTCATAAAGAGGGTCCTAATATGCTCTCAAATGAAAAGGTTTCTCATTCTGAGGCCTGATGTAGCTGTTTAGAAGAGGGAAAAAAAATGAGAAAGGAAATTAAGTTCCTTTTTTTTGTGTAATCACTTTTGGAAACTCAGGAGTTCAAGTTGTCAGTGAAGATGGGATTTCCTTGTTAATTTTTCTGAGATGTTTCTGCAATAAGACCTTACTTTGCTGTGCTGGAGTCAGGTAGCTGCTGCTTTTCAGAAGTATGTGACAGCCTCTGCTCTTTGCAGCTTGGACTTCAGGTATGAACAGCAAACCGCATGGATGAGGTACACGCTTGATGCATCTTGGCCAGGTTTGTCCCTCAGCTCCTTTGATGCAGTTGGCCTGAGACCGTAATCGAATCAGTATTTGCAATGCATAACACTTCTGCAGAAACAAGGGGGCGAGACTATAAGTCAGTAAGATCTGCACTGAGAAGTTGGTCCACTTCTCTTGGGAACATCTTTGGAAGAGAAGACTAAGAGTATGCTTAAAGCAGTGGGGATTTTGTAGCCAGCTGTGTCTACGTAGCTTATTTTTCAGGTGTTTGAAACCTTTGACACCTGCAGTATTCAGGGTTTGTTTCTTTAAATATTAATCAGCTAATATGTTTTAGCTAAGACTTCTAAAGTCCCATTTGTCAAGGCAAGTCCACAGTGCAGTGTGAAATGCTGTGAAGAGTGCATGTCCTTCATTCCAACACAAAGGGCACATGAAAGAAAATCATGAGCATCACTTTTGTCAGCACAGAAGTGTGTGGGGTGGTGATGGAGTACAGCAAGGAGCTGGAGCAGTGTAAGCTAAATTGCTTGGTTTGGACTGCTTAATGAAGGCAGGTAGTGGTGGGTGGCCAGCTCTGGGCAGATGTGTGACCTCGAGAATGAGCACTGCTCGCCTGGCAGGTGAGAGCTGCTCTCTTGCTGACCTCTGAGAGTGGTGGTGGTGCAAAGCTCCTGCCTGCTACCACGTGTGCTTCCCCTTTGTGAGGCAAGTGGCAGGTTTTTCATGCTCGTTTGAGAAAGGGTGGTCAGTTCATGCTAAATGCTGACAGGAGGATGGAAGCGCAAGGAACTTGGGTAGCACTGCCTGGCATGGACTTGAGATTGGTGTGCGTGCCATGTGGGGCAGTAGAGTGCTGGGGAGGGAGCGTCCTGCTGGCTCAGACAGTGCTGCCGGCTCCCTTTGGTGCAGTGCTGGGGGAGGCCAGTTGCTGGGCACAGCACGGCAGTTCCGCGCTCAGCTCGGCTTGTCGGCCCGTGCTCTGTTACGTATCTGCTGTCAGGCTGGTGCCCTAAGTCTGCCCCCAATTATTAGTGCTCCTTTCAGATCACTTATGTGCTGTAACTGGACATATCATCTCTTCACATAAAGCTGCTAGAAGATGAGGCCATTGTGGCAGATTGCCACTGATAACTGCACTGGTGATGCTTGGTCCTGCTTGCAGCAAGGTAAACTGTAGGACGTTGGCCTTAGTTGATAACATTCCTCCTGTTCATTGCTGAAAGCTCCAGGCTTTCCTTCCTTTCTGAGTACGCCTTGCATCCCCAAACTGGGCTCGGCTGGCGAAGCAGCGTCTCTGCAGGTCAGTGGAGCGTGGAAACAATCTCTGGTTTTGTGGTGCAGGCAGAGCCCATCTCCCGGCCTTGTTTCACACATCCATATTTCAGGAGGCTTCCAGATGAAGCAATCCATGTGCTCTTGGTCACTGTGCTCTCTGGGAAGATGGTGAGGCTGAGGCTTGGTGGAAAGATAGTATGACACTCTCTGTATCATGCAGTAATTAGTAATTTGGTAATTAAAATACCTCATCAGTGTTGGTCAAGCAAGGTAGTCTTTGTTAAACATGTTAATGTTTTTTAGGGATATGTCCAATATCCACTAGATTTTGGATGAGATGGCATGTGTATGATACAGCGTGTGCATGCACATCCACAACTAGTAAAACTGCACTAGAGGAAAGAAAATGACGTACTTGAGATGTCTTGTGTAATTATTCAGGAAAATACTTACTCATTAAAGAATCTTGATAAACACAGATTTCTCAAATGTTTCCTTTGATACTGCTTAGGTTATCAAGCATGCGTTAGAGGGGATTTTTAGATGCTTATTAAAATCAGATGCATTCCTGCTGTGTAATGGTTCATTCATACAGTAGCTCCCTCAAACAAGAGGAACTAGCCTTGCTGAATGTGCCATCTCTAATAGTAAAGCTCTCTGTGCTGGCCATTACTGCTGTCTGGAGCCTTTAGCCTGTGATGCCTCAGTCCTGATCCTTGTATCCAAGTCTGTGGTCAGCCTCAGTCTTGTTCACATTCTTGCTGCCTTCTCCATGTCTCCTTTAGAACTTTCCTCATGTAATCCTGCTTTAGGGGAGGGGAGTGCTTCTGCCTAGCAATGTAAGTAGAAATGTTTAAGAAGTTGCTAGTAAGTTACTCTGGTGTATTTTCAGGATTTTGCCCATGTTATTGTAAGCCAGAATGGAATGTGTGTGTGTGTCTGCAGAATAGGGATTTTGATTTAGTTAAGAAAGGGCTTGTACATTCATACATTGGATCAAACAGAATAGAATGATATGAGCCAGCAGTGTATCTGTGTCTAAGTAACAACAGCTAGAGAAAATACTTCGTTACTGCCTTGAGGAGAAGACAGCCATGTATCACTGGTAGCTGATATTGCTGAGAGCAAGTTGGTGCCTGTGATTTGGTATTTGTTCTTTCTGAAGTGTGCAGTGAACATCTATCAGTGTTTGTTAAATTAAGTTTTATTCCTGTTGAGAAGCCAGAAGGACCTCAACTTAGATTTTTAGGAAGCATTTCATAAATAAATTCTGCTGCCCCTTTGCAAAGTCTAGCATTTTCTATCTGCCCATAGTGTAAAGCAGAAATGTTCAAAACTTTCCCTGATAGAAACCAGCCATAGATTTGGCTTGGTAAGATTAAGGAATGGGAAGCAGATGGAAGAGGTGATTGTGCCTCAGAGGAGGTTTCCCTGCAAAGTCTTAAGTCCTCCCAGTTAGTGTGTTTTATTTCAATGCCCTTTTCCCTTCCATTTCCTCTCCAGGTGGTGACCCCTTTGGAGATGGGCTACCTGTCCATTGAGCGGTACCAGATACGATTTTGTCTTTGTCCTCGTCTCCAACCTTTTAAGTGCTGCAGCAATAAAATTACACTGATGTTTTCATTAAAAAGATACATCCTCACCATAAATCACTTCCAGAATTGAAAATAATGATTTGCTTTGGCAGTGCGCTCAGTGGTCTTCTCAGACTGCCATGTCCATCACAGGAAAAGATCTGATTGTTGGTCTGATCCATTGTGGAAACTGCTACGCTCCTGTAATTTGAGTGATGTGTACAGAGTTTCCTGATGTAAAACTCCTGAGTTGGAGGCAATACTTTGGAGACCTTCTAAGAATATTGTCCCTGTCGTATACAAATTACTCTGGAACTTCTGTGCACTGACTGTAATGTTGTCCACTTAGACCTTTGCCATTTGTCATACTTTTGTGCTGAAGGGATGAAGAGAATGAGTTTTTTTTAAGTCTTGGGAGGAGAAATGCAGTGTTTCTTCCTGTGTATATTACGCTTCAGATGGGTTTTTGGCAGTCTAGCTGGAGCTAAACTAACTCAAAACTGAAACCAAATGATAGAACATAGATAAATTCTTTTGGGCGTCTGGGTCTTTTTTTCATTCCTGCTGACTGTTTACATCAGTGTCAAATATAAACCAAGTTCCCTACTATTACAGTTGATGAGGAATAGATTGCTTTCCAGATTGTCAGCTTTTGGAAAACTAATTTTTGTCTGCAATAAGCAATTTTCTGTTAGCTATGTTCAAAGTACATGTTGGTCAGAATCACGATCATGCAATTATTTCAGTAGATTCATTTGATATGTTCTAGAACTGTGTTCTGTTTTTCTATTACGTATTTGTTTTTCTTCAGCTAGTATCAGTAGTCTAAGAGGATATTCATTTTTCTGGTGCTTGTTCCTTGCTTTAATTGCTAATTATGCAAGGGCAGCATAATTTTTCCCTGTCTGATATCTTGTTGCCTTTCATATGACCTTGGAAGTATTTGGAACACAGTGTCTCTGACCTCAGATGTTTTCTGAACTTCATGCAGCTTCTGTAGCTTCTGCTACAGTAGCTTCTGTAGCATTGGGCGATACAACCTCTTTAATTTCTTGATTTCTTTAAATTGTTCTGATGACATTTACTTATGATTAAAATAAAAATGGTGCCGTAGAGGCAGATTATATATGCTTGTGTTGCCTACTGAATGGCAGTCTGGGTGAAGAATAGATGATCAAATTGAGAATTTAGAGAACTGAAACTCATGAATCTTTGGCAACCTCCAAGTTACTGAACCAAAGCAGACCTAATTTCACCATTCTGTGCTATGATAATAATCCCATTCCTGTGCAGCTTCCTGGTACCAGGCTGAGGTATCCTTTCAGTGAACTCTGCAAATAAATGGACCTGAATGGAGGAGGGAGGGAGACTTCTCTCTTGTGTATTAGGTATCAACAAAATGCACTGGCAGGCGGATGCCAAGTGCTGCAGAAATGTCAAGTACTGTTGTCTACCTTTGTCCATTTGAATTAGGTGCCTAGCTCAGCTTCCTTCCCCTTTGGATTCTGGGTCTGTGCAAACTCTCATTGATGTAATAAATATGATACCAAAAGATATTCTGGGTAGTAAGTGCCATAGACCATTTTAGATTCATGAAGATGTGAGCTTGATCTTGCACAGACAAGTTCCACTAAGCATTTCTGCACCAAAGTAGGTCAATCTAATTTATAAGTGGCTTTAATGAGCACTACTCTGCAATTCTTCACCTGTAGCTGCTTACCATTCAGAAGTACAAATGGTGTTGCTGCCTTTGAAATAGGCAACTGGAAATCAAAAGAAGTAATTTCTAGTCTGATCCATTTCAGCTTGAAAGCCTGGGTTATCTGCCTAAAACAGGGTAAACAAGCCAGCATCAGTAAGAGAAGCTGGTGTGATGGGGGCAGCAATGATCACCGTCAAATACCTGCTATAGGAAAAGTTCTGCTCCGAGCTTCAGAACAATTCCTTTGTGAATTGCTGGAATGCAGACTTGGTGCAAGTAGAGTCAGTTACTGCAGACTGAAATTGCTCCAAGTTAAATGGTGGGGAGATAGAATGGAGGGAGGACAAATCTCTCATCTTTGGACTTCACATTTCTCTGTTCTCCAAGACCAGGAATTAAAACTCAGTAGTAAAGATTTGTATGATCTGTTTTGATGATAAGGATATAATAACTTATAACCTGCACCTGCCTGACTTGCATTTTTGTCTGTTTTTTTTTTTTTGTCAGCCCAGAACTGCAGTCACGTTTTGCAGGGCCCAAATGGGACAATACAGAGTCCAGGCTTTCCATATGGATATCCAAATTATGCAAACTGCACGTGGACAATCACTGTCGAAGAGCAGAACAGGATACAGCTTGTTTTCCAGTCCTTTGCATTAGAGGAAGATTTTGACGTATTATCTATCTATGATGGACTGCCTCAACAGGGGAATCTGCGAACAAGGTATGGTGCTAATAACAAACAGGCACCTTGAACACTGCTTGAGTTTCTGCTACTTGGATGAGTGTTGGAGATGTAGGCTGCAGTAGCCTGGGAGTGTTTCATGAATAATTCTTGTAACTGTTTTGATATGGTGTATATGGTAAGATTTGAAATGTTTCTCTGAATGTCTGACAATATTGATTTATGACAAGTCATTCCAGACTTTCATAGAAGTTAATTAGAAAATGAAGCGTCAGGAAAGGGGAGGTAATGTGCAGGGAGGAACTTCCATCAATCAAAAAGAGATTCTCTGAATGGAAGAGAGGTTGGCTAAAGCAATGCATGTGCATGCAGGAAGTCGGCGTTGCAGTTGGCAGCTCTGCTGAATCCCACGTCGTGGGTGCCTTTGGGTAATTGTCTGATTTGTGATCAGCCTGCCAGTTGGACAGGGAACATACTCTTACATCTCTGGGGGAGAGGAGATGTCGAGTAATAAATGCTAGTATGAAGCCTCTGCATCGATGCTGATCTTGAAAGTGTTCTAGGACTATCCTCATATAGTAATGAGTAGGCTAATTATGAAAAATAATGTATTGCTACTGCAGCAACTGTCGCGTGATATGTTTGACTCCTGCATTTGAAGGAGTTACAATCTCAGACCTCAGTTTGAGGTGCAGATGAAGTCATGGTGGAGAGTTGTGATATGACTGCAGTTTTCTGGAGTAATAAATTATGACTGATGTCTAATGTATTTGTAATATATTCAAAAAAATTGTTAAAGTAAGTTTCAAAAAGTAAGGACTTCTATGCATGGAACTTGCTGCTGTGTGCTGATTGGTGTCTCATCTCTTGGTTCAGCTAATTTTTTATACTCAATCTTGCCTCATTAAACTCTATAGGTATTGCTTAACATTGGCCTTTCTTTTCTGTTTCCTTTGGCTATCAATTATATGTGTGTTTTGTTTTGTGTTTTTTTTTTTTCTCGGACTGCTTTCCAAATGCGCTCTATTCATCATCAAGTGCAGCACTCCAAGACGGATGACCAGGCGTCATTCATCCAGACTCCTGCTGCCCTGAGGCAGGCTGCAGTGAGCGCAAAGGGAGGCAGGAAAAGCTGATGCTTTGGGGAGAAAGAAGCTGTCTTTTGAAGTGTAATTAAGGCCTATCAACAAAGCAGTTAAGAAGACAGTGAGAGAAGCAGAGATATGGCTCCTATGTTTGCTCCTCCTTCCCCCTGCCCTCCAACCTTTTAGTGTTGCACCTATTTTAATAAGGTCTTGTTAAATAAAGGAAAGTAGAGTTTTCCATATAGTGAAGTGAGTTTTCAGGTGGTACTGAAGGAAAACGTGAATAAGTTGAGGGAAATTAGGCAACTGTGCATCTGGAAAGCAGCTTTGTGGAGAAGAATCTGAGAGTCCTGGTAAACACCTTGCAACACTGTTTTGCTCATGTTCTTCTTTCTTGACTGAGAAAATAGAATAATCTTGATGTAAGTGAGTGGATTATTAACTGTTGAAGTTCCCTTGTTTCAAGGAATGGAGAACACTTAGATTCTTCCAAACTGCTGCTGCATTGAAGCAGGAAGTGGCTGAAAGCTCCTGTAGCCTGGTCTGTCTGTGTTATATCTGTGCCTTTCTGAAAAAAGGTTAATAATTCTGTTCCTCCTGTGTAGGCAAACACCCTATTGTGTTGCCATTTCGTGTGGTGTGAATGTTGCCTAAGAGTATAAGAGTGAACTTAATCTAATGAGGCATTTGCTAATAAACTACTTGACTGTATATTAGGGAATTTGCATTGGGTGTTTGTGATGAGTATGTGAAAACTAAATGGGTTTCAGGGTCTTAATTTAGCTATCCAGGACTGTTGTCATCTTTCAATACCAGGACTTTACCTTGTTTGCTGAAATCAGAATTTGTTTCTGACTCTTTGTCAGTGTTTTGTGCTGCAAGAAGGAGTCAGATGTGTGAAAGAGGCAGGAGTCTCTAGTGCAGCTGCAGAGGAGAAGGCAGAGAGGAGACAGCAGTGGGATCCCTAGGACTGCACATGCTGCAGGAATTCTGCGCCGGAGCTTCACCATCCTTCTCACCAGAAAGATTTATTTCCTCATGTGCCATGTGTTGCTTCCTTATTGTGGTCTGAGCTGGTGATTTCTTGTCCCATCCTCTCCAGACACAGATTAGCTTTATCTACTTTTTCCACATTCTTATTTTTTCATAGTTTCTTACACTTTGGCTTGAGAAGGTTTAGCTTGTTATTTTCAGTTGATACTGATAGTGTATCGGGCAGGAGTGTCACTTTAGTCCTTCTGGACTCTTGTCGTTTTAACTACCTGTGGTGAGGAGAGCGGTTCATTTGCTGGGACCAGAAGGGTGTTCTTTTTAATAGATACCTTGAAATTGCATGCAGGGAAAAATCAGTGAAGTATGATGCAGTATAATTTAATGCTGGGTTAAATGATGCAATCCATTGCGTTTTCATTAGATGTTCTGAGACACTTCTCTAGCATTTGTGCTGTAAATGCTGTTGGATTGCCAGCTGCAATAACTGTTTTGATTGCAGTCTGAGCTGATGGTGGGCATCCTACCAGAAAAATAATGTGTTCTGTTTTAATTATGACACCTGCACTCCAAAGTGGAAGCCTGCGTCACTCTACATGATACAGTTGTACTTGATACAGGGGAGGAGAGCATAATGCGCGAGGCAGGGAGGTGAACACATCTGTGGAAGGGCCGAGCCTGGGCCTGCTCTGACTGGCAAAGAAAGAATATACATGGAGAGTATAGGATTTCTGTAGCAGGCTGGTTTGTTTTTTGTGTCTTGTTTTTGCCATACTGCGATGCACGGACAAGCTCATGGAGCAGTATTTCTGGCACTAGTGTAGCTTGGCTCATCACAGTGATAGCAGAGATCAGCGAGTGCAAAGCATACTGAAACTCCTAGTCAGTGTTGGCCCTGAGCAGCATGAGGGAATAACTTGTGTGTTCTTCAGCTCAAATGGGCAGTTTGCAATATTGTCATATGGCAAGGAGTTCCCTCCCTTACTGCGTCTATTTTCTGGCTTTAGGACAGTTATCAGGTACCGCGGATTGTGTCTCAATCTCTGGCCTTGGCAGTGGCAGGCAAGAATATAACGTGAATGTTTTTTAAAAAAGAAAACAAATAAACAAGATTTTTTATGTAAAGCTGTTATATAAATCACCTTAGCCAAGTGCAAGGTGAAGGATTGTAAGTTATAAAACTGTAATTGTTTGTCAGGAACATATATTAGCTGTTCTTGGGCTGGATCAATATAGTATCAGGGATTTACTGTCTGGGATCCTATAATGCCGAGTTAAAAACATTATTAAACAAAAATAACAGAATTACTATTTAGCTCTGAGAGTTGGTTTGCAAGAAGATAGGAGAAAATTTACCACTGGTGTCTGTGTTTCAGGAATGTTATCTTTGTCCATGTCTTGGGCTTGTTGCTTTCTGACGTTCTCTTCTTGGACTTGTTTGTGGGCAGGTCTCTGTTCTCGCCCATCTACTTTGTCACGTCCTGCCAACTAGTGTGGGCTTTGGTTGCCTCCACGAGTAAGGAGGGACGGATGAGCGCAGCTATCCTTGCGGTATGTGCGGAGATGTAGGGTGAAAACTGCTGCTCTTGTGTGGCTTTTGCAGGCTTCAGTGCATCAGGTCCGGGAGGATTGCCAGAATCTTAATTCAAACCTTTTCCTTTGTATAACTGCAGAGCAAATACTCTTTGAAGACAGCCGCCCTGATAGGTCTTCAGTTAATTGGGAATATCAATTTTATCATCTACTTTCTCCTGCTATTTTAGATTAAGTTTTCTATTTAATATAGTTTGTATAATGATGGAGACCCTTATTTAATACCTTTTCTCTGAGGATTTCAGAATGTATTATAAATATTATTGAGTGATGTCTTAGGCTCACTCTAACTTCAGACGTTGCTCACATTTCATGGATAGGTGAAGTTGTTCCAGCTTGGGAGTTGATCAGAGAGCTGGGGTCCAGAGGCTGCGGTGCTGTCTGTGCTGCTCTGCTTGCTGCGAGGACATAGGATGGCAGGCCATGCGGAGCACCCGGGTTGCTGGTGCAGAATGTGATGCAGAGAGGATGGTTTAACACATGATGAATGAAGAAATGTAGTAATAAGCACTCCAGTAAGTGGAGATGTTAAAAGCTTTGCTCTGGGTCCTATAAGCAGTGAGGATGCTGGTTTGTTATAGCACTAGTTGAACAGCTCCTGAAGTCAAACTCTACAGGTCTGTGTTGGTTTTTTAAGTTGAGATGCTCCCCCTTAGGCTGCAGTGTGTTGGCCAGAGTGGCAGTGGCTCCACTCTGCACCTTTTCTGTATAATCAACCATGAGCATAACTTTCCTTTTGGTTTCTTTCAGGTTAACGGGTTTCCAGCTGCCGGCTCCTATTGTGAGTACTGGGGTGGTGCTGTCCCTGTGGCTTGTGAGTGATTACGCAGTCAGTGCTCAAGGCTTCCAGGCAAACTACGAAGGTAAGTCTACCCTGTTCAGTAATTGTAGCTTGGATTTTATCCATGTCTGACTTAAGGTAGGATGTGAGCAGTTTCCTTTATCAGAAAGTCATATGTGACTGCCTGATAGCTTCAGGAAGTCTTGTCTTGCAGCTCCAGTTCTTGACTCTGATCTCCAAGGACACATGTGAACTTGCATACCATATTGCAGGAATGTTTAATGGTACATGGCACCCTGCCATGGCACCTACATGGCACCTGATGACTTAGTATGTCTAACCCTTGCCACCATGAGCCTTTCTGGGGCTCGACAAAAGGCCTTCTGCTTTTGACTGTTAGTTCACTGCAGGTCTGTCTTCCATATGAAAACTGTTGCTCTGTATTTTTGCATGACTTTCCCATATTCTGCCATACCTGAAGACTCAGTTTATTAAATATTGGGTATGTGATTTTTGTTTTTAATCACAGAGATCTCAGCTCTTTTTACCATTATGAATATTAGCAGTTATTTTATTATTACTAATTACAGTAATAAAGGAATTGCAGCTAAATATGGCCAGCATTGGTAGACTAGAGTGCATTCTGACTGAACTTCCTTGATTTGAGGTGTTTGGTCTGCTGTAGAAGCCAAATGCAATGTAAAGTCTCCAGGGTAGACACAAGGACTTGGTCACTAAAGCAGCAGGTAGATATGATCACTGTAAGATAGTGGTGAGTTGTGCTGTGAGGCCAGGTGTGCAGAACATCTGGAGCATATTAGAGATCAGTCCCCTTCCCAAGGTAGACTTTTCCCCTTTAAAAAAGGGACAGTTCAAAATCCTGTTGCTGAATCATCGTCTCTGGAGAGGTACTTTGACTAGAAGGAGGGCAGTTACCATAATAGAAGACACAAAAGAGTTTAAGGATGCTATATTTCAAGATGAGAAGTAAGCAGTGTTCAGTGTAATTAGATAATATATTTGAAAGCATAAATCATGCCATCTTGGGCTATTTTGTTCTATATTTTCTATATTTTCTAACTTCCTTTACTTGTTCTGTAAGGGCAAAAAAAAGGCAAGGGAAGGGGGAAAATATAACTGCATGAATGGTCCAGGATATGCCAGAGATCCAAAAGAGGTAATGCAGTGCATCTTCTAGGGATGAAAGGATAACGTACTCAAAACTTAACCCGGATGATAGGGAGCATTGCTGTAAGTTAAGCTGCGGAGGGACGGTCTCGGGCTCTGAGCATTTCTCAACACAAGCTACTGTTTGGACTATTGTTAGTTAAGGGCAGAGCAGGAGATAACTGTAGCTTTGATCAAAGGGAACACACTGTTGCTCTAATGCTATTTCAGTTCCTTGGTAATCTGCAACTTGGTGAATAGCTTGTGATTCCATAATTCATGTTTGAAGGCAGAACAGTGGCATCAGAACCTTTGCTGTAAATGGCTTCTTTATGATCTGCTATCAAAGCATGTTCATTGCTTTCCTCTCAGCAATGCACCAAAAGAAGCAGTATTTTAAAACAGGAATAAAAGATCTCTAACTTTTTATAAAAGACAAAAACATACGTGGATGTTCCAAGAGTGTTATATTTGTGCTGATGTCTACTCCTGGTCGAGATCTTACTAACTTTTCTAGTTAGTATGATACTACATGGTAAAAATCCCTTTTAACAAGCAGTTTCTTACAAAGAAAACACCACAGATGTTCCTTGCTTGCACCCTTGTATATGTTTTTTTCATTTTTGCTTGTATAGACAAACAGGGACGGAACAGGAGTACTTGGGTGTAGTGATAGCAGCATGAAGCATGTGCAGCATTCAGACGCTGCTGTGGACAGAGCAGATGATCGCTGTATCTTTGTTTTTACATGTTCTTGTACAGTAAAGCACAAAATAGCCGTGGAAATAAATCATAAAATCATGTAATAGAGCTTAATCTTCAGCATTGTTTAGATTCTGAACTGATAATCTGCAAGTAATTATCGTCCTCACGTAACAGATGGGAGAAATGTCAGCACTTAAACCACTTGGAAGCTGTCCTAGCAGAAAGAAGCGCAAATCCATGAAGTGGAATCCAGAACTCCTTCGGCTTTAAATGGACTACTGTGGTGTGACAGAAAAAAAATATTTAAGGGATTCTTTTACTAAATATAAGCAACGCTTACGAAGCTTCATTTCATTTTAAAACTTACGATTTAGACGGCATTGAAATTACGTGTATTCATGCTTATAGCATTCTTAAATTTGTTTTTTTTCTACTAAATTGTCCCCTGAATTCAACATGATTTCACAATTAGCCTTGTTCACCCTCAGACTGTTTGAATTTATTTTTGTGTGTGTGACTAAATTATTCTTTCCCAAAATGCCAAGCAGCTGCCATGGAGAGTCTTGCATTTCAACTGCAGGAGGATTTCTAAATGAAGGCAGCTATAAATAATTCAAGTTAAAAATTCACAAAGTTGTGGATGGTAACTTTCTCATCTTGTGAAAAATACTCTTTAATTTTATGTATGAAAGTGCATAATGCTTCTCTTGCTTCTCCAGAAATATTCGAGAGGCTAATATTAATGTACATGCCTGGGACTAGAGTGTGCAGTTAATTGCAGTCACTGCTACCGTGCACGTAGTGAATTCATGGGACGGTGGCATTTAAGATAAATTGAGTGTGTCTTACAATAATTGGAATATTGGTAGAAATATCACATAATCTTCTCAATAATGCCAATAGTATTCATAATGAATAGAAAATGAATTTTTTAGTTTCTTTAATCTAGGTGCAGAATAAAATTACATTATTAGTTTTAAACCATTCCTCCTTGGCTGACTTTTGGTAAGCCCTGAGGTTGTGAAAAACAACAAGGAAAAATGTTTTTCACTTAATGACTAAAGAGAGCGTCGCTATGAAAGACTGAGGCAAACTTAATGCAACTTGGTAATTTCCAGGGCTGTGCAGGGCCTTCCGTATGCAACGTGCTCCCACCTTCCCAAACGCCATGTTTACTTGGAGCCTCGGCCACCGAACAGGAGCGGGAACTGGTGCCCTTGGGCCCTTGGCACACAGCAGCAGTCTGTAACGCCGTGGGATTTAGCAGTAGGTGAAGAATTTCCTTCTCAAGACACTGTGTCTGGTTACAGCTGCGACAAATTTGATAGCTGCAAACACTAAGTGTCTGATTGAAAAGAAACAATTATGCCTCGGAGAACACTGCTTATTTTAAGAAATTAGAAGTGTTTAAATACAGAGGGAAACAACCCCAAGTAAATGGTACTGTTCTCCTCCATAATAAATACCCTCCTCTTTCTCAAGCACAAATATGTCATTCTTCAGAGGGTTGTTTGTGGAGCTGTGCATATACATTCTCAGATAAAATGACAAAAACCAGTTCTTGCCTCATTTGTTGCTTTCACTAACTCTGAACTAGGTCACCTGGCTTGGCTGCTCAGTGGCCGCACTGCTGCTGTGTACAGGTTCCTGAGCTGCTTCCTGTTTCCATTTCCCAGCTGTTATTGGACTCTGCAGGATTGGTTGCCCTGTTACCAAAAGTTAGATCAAACAGTTTGGTTTGGAAAACGAGTATTCAGGACTTACTCAAAGGACAGGTGTTCAAATCATCTTCTAATGATGGTTAAGACTAGCAGGAGTCTCAAAAGGTTTAGGGCATCCACGGAGCCTTGTAAATGTAAATTTTGGGGGAAATTCTTTCGAATTGGGAATGGTTATCCCATTTTAAAAGCAAAATGTAGAAATCTGCATGCCTGAGTCCTTTATCCTTTGAAAGTGGATCATATTAACTTGGGGCTTTGGAAATTTAACTGAAGTGTGCTGGTCCCTAGGACTAAAGCTTGCTTCAGATAGTAGCCAACTACTGATTAACCTTTGTGTGGTTGGCAGTGGGAAGGATGAAAACAGTCATTCTCTGTTGCTGCTTTTCCTTGAAAACCTCATGTTTCTTTGTCTGATGTTTGAATCTCTGCAAGAGATGGTTTAATATATTCAGAAGCAGAATAGCTTTGCAGTTGAACATGTGCGTCTTGAGCTGAGAAGGCATTCAGCTGTTAACAGCTCCTTTTACACCGCTTCTTTCCGTTAGTATAAGGCATATTGAAACCTTAAAGTTTCCAAGGACGTTTAGGACTCTTGTTTTTAATAGATGTAGTTCCTCACCTCTCATTCAGTCAATTGTTTTTGCATTTTGTGTGTAGTCATTTCGTTATCTTACATGTATGAGAGACCTTGCCTCTAAGTTGCTAAAAATGGCAGTTCTCTCTGTTTTTCTGCTCTATCCTTTTGTTTTCAAGGCTTCCTAATTTTAGTATCGGTTTTGACCTAGGAAAGACCTAACTTTGTCTCCCTCAGGCTGCTCTCTCCTCCTCCTGTGTTTTACAAGCTAAGTTGGGTGGTGCTACAGGCAGACCTTGGAGGAGCTTGTGAGGAAATCCCAGGATGCTGATAGAAATAGTTCTGGTGAGTCAGCGTATTGCACGGAATTAGGGACTCTTAATACCGCTTCATGACTGCCTCTAAAAGGCAAGAGGAAAATTGTACTGCAGTGAGCAATGTGTTTGTAATTGCTGCTGCTTCTGTGGTGCTTTTCTTAGCTTCACGTGCACATTGTTGCTCAGTGTCTGTGACCTGTGGAGATTTTAGTGTGTATATATAACAGTTAAAAGGCTGATAAATGCAAACCTCATGAGATTTTGCAATTAGGCAATTATATTCTATTGTTTTAAAATTTCTTCGGAGTTCCTTGTGGGCAGAGCTTTGTCTGGGAGGGAGAAGTATTAGTCTGTACTATTTCATGGCTCACTTTGCAGGTGGTGAAATAGCTCTTTAATATGAGGAAGTTCAGTACAGAGCTCTGATAATAAATAATAAAGTTTTAGCCCTCTATAGTTTGGAGATAAAGCTGTGGAGACCAGCAGCATGGGAAGCAGTAAAATGTTCTTTCTCCTAGTTTGCCAGTGCTTTGAAACAGTGGGGTCACAATTTCCCTTCCTCTCTAAGAGACACTGTAATTGGATGTTTATTTTGGTTCTAAAGTAACTCACAACAGGTGATTACAAGAGCAGACATAGCTGGTTTGGTCCTTCCAGCAGCTTCAGCTGTCTCGGGCGTGGTTGCAGCCTGCCGTGCTCTGTGCTGCTTTCCATGAGCAGCAGCTTGAGCTCAGTATCTTCTGTGGTGTTGGTACAAAATGCTGCTCCCTTCTGAAGGCATATAGATGGAATTAGTTGAACTGATGGTTAAAGACTACTGTGCTCATTAAATTAGTTGTTTTATACTTAAATTGTTAAAATTTACAATTAATTTTTGGAAACTTCCCATCTGCTGTACTGTGGGACCTAAAAACCTCTGGGATTGTGTCGGGTGTGTTTGAATCCAGATTGCTCTGAATAACATGAAGCTCTGTAAAGAGAAATAATCCATATGAAAATATGGGAGCCACGTGGGCAAGGACAGCCAGAGAGGAGCTGCTTCTCAGGGCAGGCACAGTTGGTTGGTTGGAACCAACTGATACTTTTTGAGCATATTCTGGGAAAGCATGTTCAAGTGTGTGCCAACGACCACAGTTTCTACATAGCAGTTTGTGCTTGAGGGACAGTGAGGGCCAGGGCTTGGAGGGAGAGGCTAGCACGATCCTCAAGACAAGTTGATGCTTTTCCAGGCACAGAGCTGGAGGAGTGAGTGAGGCCAGACAGGATAAGGTAAGTTACGAGCTGATTCACTTCCAAAGTGAACTAAATAGAATTAGAAGCACTTGAATTCTGATTAAGTACCTGTCCAAGGTTTGAATGGAGTTTAGATAAGCCCCTTTAAAAATAATTTGTATTAATTTTCATACACAGCCTACCATATGGAAAAGAAATGATATAGCAGCAGACAGTAGTAAATAGCCCAAGAGTTTTCATCTAATTCTATGTACCCAAAATTGTTGTGTTAGAGTTCATTTTGCTGCAGTAACCTGCTTGGAACACTCGAACCAGCCATGGGGATTAGCAGCTGAGCCTGTAATTCGGCTGTGCTGGCTGTATGCCCTTCTTAACAGTATTTATTCTCACTGTACCTTGTGCTTGTTAATGGTTGTAGCCTAGTGAGCTAGCAGATGAGCTTATGTGAGCTCACATGGCTGTTTTGTTGCTGCTTGTCAGCACAGTGCATTTTAATTTGCTTCTTGTTTGCAAAGTGTTACTGTTTGGACTACTTGATAAACCAAGATACCATATAAGCAGTAAGGTAGTGCAGTGTTGTCAATAATATTGAGTGACAGGATTGTTTTACACAGCTTAGTATCTGGAAGAGGAGTAGTTTAATAATTAAAGTATAGCATGGGATTGATTATTTCTGCAATTAAGTATTTTCTCCCTAATCTAAAACTTTTGATTGGCATTAGGTTTGCATATCATATGGTTTCAGGTTTTTGTATTGCTGTTTTCTGGATTTTCTCCAGAATATCTCAACTCCTGTCCCTGTTTCTCATCAGCTGTTCCAAAAGTGCAACTACTGTTTCATTTCATGTACCATATGCATATTGGAAATGAATGATTTTGTACAGTCAGCTCCTCTGCTCAGTCGCATTTGGGGTAGTGGATGCAAACTTGATGAGGGAAATAATGATGTACCTGATTAGTCCAAGTCAGTATTTGGGCTCTACCTCCCACACTGACCTCTTACCAGTGCTCCACATCGCCCTTTAGCACTGGCCAACACTGGAAGAACTGCTCTCATCCTCACGGTAGGTGCATAGATGTGGTTTGGAAATTTCTTTCTTGGATTTATTAGTTGTGATGTGTTTAAAAAAAAATCTAGGATAGTAATTTAAACAACAGTAATTGTTTTATAAACAATAATTCAAGAGGAAAAACACCTGGGAAGTCTACAGTTTTTTTGTAAACCTGTTTTTGCTATTTATTTCCAGCTATCTCTGTTCCTTTCAGTTCAGTGGATAGACCTGGAGTCAGCCAGAAACACACACCCATGTCAGCGGCAGTGGTATTTCAGCCTGGAAAAGGGAATGAATGGCTATTTGGCATGAGAGTAGTGACCGGATTATTTTTCACAATCTTGACAGACAATCATGCAAGTGCTGTTCAGTCTGATACTTGCAGATGATTGCTAATAAATTTGGGGAAGTAAAATCAGGCAAATAAACTATGTGTTTGCCCTTGTGGGGCTTCCGAGCTGGGCACTGCATCTTGTAGTCAGGCACTTCCAAAGCAAAGCTCTGAATTAGAAGAGGAGGAAATAAGTGCAAATAGGTGGGGTGACTGCTGGGTTTCCCTGGGCATTAGGAGCTGCGGCTGGGGTGCTTGTGCTGGGCATGCGCTGCGGGCAGGGTGCAGACGTATGCACCTCCTGGTGCAGAAAGCTGAGATGAGCTCTGTTTGAGCAGAGATTCACTTGTGTCCTGGGACAGGAGAGCCCGCGTGATTGCTGCAAGGTGAAGCAGCTATTGCCTTTACCCAGCAGCGAGCCTTGGCTGCTGCGAGTTGTAGAAGCTGTGGGGAGGAGGGGAGGGTTCAGGCTGTTGTTTGCTTAGGCTGATCCCGCAGCTTCATGTGGCAGTGCCTGTTCCTTGCTGCTTGTTGGTATTAATACTGGGCCGCCTGTGCTGTTCAGGAGGGTGTTTTGTATCGTGACAAGGTGTGCAGTGCACCGTTCTGCACGCGATCTGCTGAGGCCCTGATGTCAGTGCCACAAGTAAGGTGCGGTGGGAGTGTGGCATCCGTGGCAGGGAGTACAAGGGCACAGGGTTGGTGGCTGTGCATATACTCTGTGCTTTCTTTTGGCCTGTGTTTTAATGCTGCTGAGAGCAGTGTATAGTTTTGTTCCTTGAGGTTGGTTATGTCCAAGGTTAATAATAAAAACTTATAGTAAAGACTGGCTGTTTTCCTAGATACTGTTGCTACTTTCTCTAAGCAGTCAGCGAAAATCCCTATCTCACTGCGCAGTCCAGCAAGTGTGTTGCCTTCCATTAGGACTTGAGATTAAAACAACTCCCAGGGGACTTGGGTAAAGAAGACGCAAACTTGCTATTCTTTTTCACTATGCAAAAGATTTTTATTACTTAAACAAGCTCCCAGAAAGCTTGATGTACTGCTAATTGATTTTAAGACTTGAAAGCAGTGAAGCTCATTAGCATTTGTTGAATCAGCTAGAACACCCCCCCCTCACCAAACATACTAGAGCATGGAGTGAGATTGCTGACCTTTGTTTCTGCAGCACCAAAAGAAAATAGGCAATATTAAGTGTCTCATACTGGCATTTGATTTGCATACGTAAATGAGATCAATCAGTGCAGATGCAGGAGGGGAAGAATAATAACGCTTTGCAAATAGGACCCAGTATTAAGCATTTAAACAAACAGCGAGTGACACTTAGCTACAATATGAGGACGTTTTCTTGTCAAGGAGGTCCCACTGTTACAGCCTTGACAGCGCAGCTGCTCCGCAGATCAGCCTATTGTAGAGAAAAGTGCATGGAAGCAATGCAGAAAATACTAAAGAATTTGCAGGATCCAGGTACTGCTTCTGTTCATCCTTCATGGCTGAAGAGTCAGTTTTATCTGGAATGTAAATGCAGCTGAGCCAGCTCTATCAAACCTTCAAATCCTGAGTAATGAAAATGGAGTTTGTTGTTGCAATGAGTTTGCCCATATTTCAGAGCAGTTGTTATATTACTCTCAACAAATATGTGGTTCCCGTTCTCTGCCAGTAGAAACAGGATGGAAAGTGGATGTGAAAAGCTATCCTGAGCTACGCTAACTGCTCTCTGAACAACAGGCTTAGCGAACTGAAACCGCTCATCAGGATTGTGGGCAGATGTGTGCCAGGATTTCATGGCTGAAATGATGGAGAGCTTTAAATAATGACTGGCACATTCTGCAAAGGTTGCACGGAGAGCTCGGGTTAAAATAGTGAGGGCTGCTGAGTTCCAGTTTGTGCTTGAGCTGCATTTGTCAGACCTGCGTGTTGGAGTGCGTGAAAGGTGGGGAAGGTTATTGAAAATTGGTACCTGAATCTCTTAAGGTGCAGCCTAAGGTTGTGGTCTTTTCTCTTGTCAGACCTTCGCCCTTCCTCCCTTCTGTCTCTTACTCTTTTTGCTTTTGTGTATAATAGCCGTGTTCTTTTCAATCAAGGAATCTATTTGCAGAACATGTAGTCATTAGTTGCGTTTGGTTTTGTTTCAGCATACATTTCCATAAAAAGTCATCACTAATGAGCTGTAAGAAAATTGCAGACTTACTGCCAAGCCAATTTGGTTAAAAGGCTTGTCCGTTCTTCATTACCATTTGATCCTTACACATGCATAGTGTGTTAGAGCAGGTATGAACAGGGTTGCTGTAAAAATGAAGGTGAGGTGTTGAGTTTGTGATGTCTCAAAAATAGTCCAAATATAGCTGCTTAGTCTTTTTTTATTTATCTCTGAATGTTGGGGTCACAGTTATATCTCATCAATGGATTGAGAGTGTGTAAATTAGAATCAGCTTTTGAAAACTGTTGCAGCTGCTTTTCAGAGTTACAACTGGCTGATGCCTTCTAATTACAGTCAGTGGTAAGGAGGTTGTCTGCAGGGCAGATAAATTGAGGCCTTGCCCTGGCCTGCTTTCCTTTTTTTAGGTAAACGCTTAGGCTCTGAAATTCTGTTGAATTTTACCAGATCCTATAGCCTTGATGTCTGGGTTCCCTACTTAGCTTATCTGTTTGACATCAAAGAGGTGGTTATGTTTCATTAGGTTTTTATTACCATCTAATTTCTTCATAGGACAGTGTACAGGACCTTGTGACCTTTGACAGGGGAGGCAGCTTTGTATAACTACAAGTTTTATTATTTAGGTCCTCGGACGTGACCAAAGCTTTGAATGCGTGTTCAGTCCTGGAGCTGCCTACACAAACCTGCCAGCCTGGAAAACATTCCTTGCTCCACAGGTTTCACAAATACCATTTTAGAGGTCACCATTTTAAGGTTATAAGATTTATCGGTTGGGCACTGTGCAGAGGCAAGTGATGCCGGCATCAGACCTGCAACTAGAGAGACTTGGCTGTTTCTCTGGCGCCTGCTGAGACTTGCTCTGTGAGAATCCTTACCATCTTCAACTGCTTTTGGTGCTCAGGACTTTTGTTCACTGGGATGACTATTTGTGTGCCTACCTCTTGATTTAGGCACGTAAATAAATCTCTTATCAGATATACAGTTCAGATTGACTTCCAAGGAAATTGTGATGGGAGGCTTGCTGGAAATCTAGCACTACTTATGCACAGCAGTCTAGATACAGGAAATTAGCTGTACTTTCCCCGTTAGTGGGAGACGAGATGCGTTTTGATTATGCAGGCAGAGCAGTTACTGCAGAAAACCGGCAGCTGCTCTGGGTGGCCAGCCCTGTTTTAGGGGCTTACCCTGAACTGGTTGTCTTGTCCATGGTAGTGATGGGGGAAACAGCGGTGTGCAGGGGGACTGGAGGGAAACTGGCCTGCCTGCCGAACAGAAAACCCTCCACAAAATTCTCTGACGTGAGCTGATTGGATGTAAGTTCCTGTGAGACTGCTCCTCTCAATCTGTCCAAATCCACCTACTTGTTGGATGGTAATTCCTTCCCCTCTTCTTTACCCAGCAGTACGTCTTTACTGTTTTGAGATGAAAATATCATCTGTCCAAGTTAGACACTGGCTATAAATAAGTGAATAACTTCACAGTGCTGGGCCTGTCTTTGTGCTGGAGCTCAGCTCGGCTGCCCCTGGCTTCTGCGTGATCCGTGCTGGCTGAGGCTTTGAGTTGCTGGTGGCTCTTGGTAGCACCTTGTGAGAAAGAGGTGCAAGGAACCTCATCCTCCCCTCGGGCGCCTGGCCTGTGGGATGCCATGGCTGGGGGATGACAGGGTTCTCTCTTTCCCTCTTGAATACCCAGAGGGCTGAGCTGGCTTGACCCAGTACAGTATTTGGGGTGAGAAATTGGTGTAACACAAAGGGATGAGTTTTGGAGTCTACCCTGATGCTGGACTCAGTGGGCTCTGATTCATTCCACCTGGGAGGTGTCCTCGCACTTAGTCCCTTCTTAACTCCGGGAAGAGCAGCGAGGTCAGGAGCCCGGGCAGGCGGTGGGGGCAGGCTGGCGTGTGTTAGACTGCACAGCTAGGGCATCTGCAGGAGAGTTTAAATAACAAAAGGCAGCTGCTCTGTGCACTATACCTTTCATTCTAGGTTTTGATCGGCTCAGGTAGTGAATCCATCTTAATTCAAAGTCAATGGATATTTAATTAACTTTTATCTCCAGTTCCAGAAGTGAGCACACATGCTGCATGAATATTGCTGTCTTTGTGATTACCGTGCATTCTCACCTTGAATAATATTCTCATTAAGCAGTCTAGGTAGTCGTCAGCCTTCTGAGGTTAAAAATAATACCAAAAGCAAAAGGCTCCTCCCGCGACCTCGCCCGTTGCGGGCTGCATTCCCCGGCCGTCGTTCGGCGGGAGGCGCCCGAGGAGCGCGCAGGCCGGGCGGCCCTGGCGGCCTGAGGGGCGCGCTGCCCCTCCCGGGAGGAAGCAGCTGCTTCAGTGCAGGCCTGTGCTGAGGTGGCCAAGCGGATCAGGACCCAAGGTACCAGCTGCTGTTAGGACTCTGAGTCTTGATGATGGGTCTGGGAAATGGGCAAGGATTTAGGCATTTGCTTAGATGTGTTAGCGCTTGTGTCTAGAAAATGCCACATCCACACACTGGCATGAGGCAAGAGCAGCAATGCTTCATTGGAAGTGTGAGCTGCTGTGATGTGAGGAGGGAATTAACAACAGTTTTAAAGAAGTGCCTAGATGAAAATGCACGTTTACATGGGTGTCTGCTCTGCCGTCCGGATCAGATGATTCAGCGCTGAGGGTTTCTGGGGCAGGCTGTGTTCAGGGAGTCTCCAAGCACGTAACTGGCACGGAGGGTACAAATTGGTTCTTTCCTCAGGCGTTAGGTCTGGTGAGATGAAATATTGTTAACAGAAGGGAGCATCATGGGTTGTTTTTCTCATCCCTGTGAGTTTGCCATTATCATTCTGATTAGTATGGACTGATGTGTCTAGAGATGAAATGGCTGGAGCATTATCTCAGTTGCTGTATTTTTATTGGTTGTCACTTAAAACAACTTCTCAGGTGTAAAAGGCTACTAGGGCTTTATGCCCTTGAGTCTCCCAAATAAATGATGCCCTGTTATTAGAGAGGAAAAACCCTGATTATTCAAAACCAAAACAGTTCAGTGATGTTATTATTTGCTTGTAAGCATAGGGCCTGTCAATCAATAATCCCTGAAATTTAGAGCAGAATAACAATCACCTGGCTCTTTCTTACCCTGCAGAGGTACCTGTAGATCTGACCCACGTTGTTTTATAGCAATGCTCTACTAAGCCTCGGAAAATGCATTCTAAGCATTTTCGATGTATTGTTAAAGTTTATATAAATTAAAGAACAGGTAATCAAAGAAACAGTAATTAAAGAAAAAGATTAAAATATTTGGGGAAAAGCAGTCAAATAGTTTGCATTTGCTAGATTACCCTGGTAAATGAGAAGTACTTCTGGTATAAAATTGAAGGTTGTGGAAAACTAAAACTTCTTCCAGTTGTTTTACCTCCTTGATCAATTGTATGTGGAAAGCCACTTTAACACATTGTGTCTTTTATACTGAGAATGTTTAGTCTCATGTGGTTTCCTAGACTAAAATCTTTAATTACTTAGTAAAAATGCTTAATTATTAGATATACTCGTTCCGTATGACTAGTGTCCCCACTAGTGAAGGGAATGTGCAGATTCGTGTGATGCCACCCTGAGTCTTGGCGATCAAAAGTGATTGGAAAGCACCTTTGCATGGAGAGCAAACCCTCCTGCTTGGTACTGCGCTGACTGTTTTGCCTACTCAGTCTTCTTGTCCTCTTTGCTCAACCGCTGCTTCTTTCCTTCAGCACATGGGCTTCTTCGACCCGGTCATTAAGGGCTGACAAATGCGTTTTTGTTTGAATTTCTTCACCAACAAAGACTGAGTAAAAATGAACAAAAACTGGACACGTACACATGACCCCCTGAATATCAACAGTCGATTCGGTGCTTGTTGGTGTGCAGTCTGTAGCAGAGGCTTGCCTGTTCAGTCCGAAGTAGCCCGAGAGGTAATTCTTTATTTTTAGCTCACACCGCAGCAAAGGAATTGCAGGAGGACAGATAACTCCATGAAGGTGCCCTCCGTGAGGGCCTAGGCTTGCTTTGGTCAGCTCGGACACATTATTTTCTTCAAGCTGATGTAGTCTGGAAACTTCCTGTTATTTGCATGAAAATTATAACTAGTTGCTTGATAAAGTCACAGCAACTGCCTCCTGTCCACAGGAAAGTGATATGCTGTGCTTTATCTAGGAAATTTTACACTGAGAGATCTCATCTGTAAGGATATAGCTAAACAGTTGGTTTTGTTTCTTTTTCCTGCTGTCCCCAGAATGTTCCCCCTACTTTGGCTCCAGCTGATCAACAGACCAGATTCTTTACCTTTGCATTCAAAGGGTTAATTCCTACTATTTTTGTAGGGTTTGGTACGGGTGTTTGTCCATGACTTTCAGTATTTTCTGGGTAGAAGTGCTAGCTGCGGGGTGATTGTGCTCTTGCAGGTGGAGGTATCATCCGGCATTTCGCCTGGTTCGGTGCAGTCTGCTGCCAAATGGTCACAGACTAGATTCACTGAACTCCTGGGGCTCCTCCTCTGCTCCTGCAGAGGCACATTCTAGCTATTTCTGGATTTCTAATTTTTCAGCCAATTTCAAGACCAAAAGCATGATGGCTAAAAAGGAATTTATAAATTTAGCTATGAATGTTTTAATAACATTAGTATAGAGTACAAATGCGGATTTGACTCTTCTCTAAAGCGGCAGATTACTGTATTCATATACTTCTGTCTTGGGGGATAGTGATTCCAAATGAGAAATTATTTGCCATTAATACACTTTGGAGTCTTGCTGTCTGGTCCACAAACCAAAAGATTGCTATATACATATATATCTTAATATACATACAGTTTGAGATGCATGCATGTATACAGTCCCGCTGAAGTAGATACTCCAGTCCTGATCATGCTACCAAAATTTTCTTTTCAAGAAACTTCCTGCCAAAACCCTGAATCATTTTCTGGTCCTTAACCTGTTCAGATGTCCCCAAACCAGGAGGAAAAGCAGTCTTTTTTACTGAATTCATTTCTGTCTCTCATGTCTCAAACTTAAGGTCCTTAGCTACTTTTCACACCTACTTTTGACCCAGGAGGAGTGTGAGCCTGTTCGTTCAAAACAGATCTCTGCCCAGGAAATACAAACACGCACTGCTTCCCCCTATCGCGCCCTGCATTCTCGATAATAAGCAATTGAGCATGAAGGGAGGAAGACTTGGCAGTGCTGTCCTTCCTTGCACAAACAGTCGAGATGCCTGGATATTTTCAGCTTGGATATTTCCTGGATATTTCAGCTTCAGATATTTATATCTGAAGCTATTTTCAGCTTCAGATATGTATATTAGTTTTGCCCTTCTTTCCTGTATAGTCAGTTCCCTGCTTAGTAAGCTAAGCTGGGGTAGCTTTTGAGTGCCTGTGTTTGCACATGAAGTATCTGTAGCTGAAGCTGCAGACTTCGTCCATTCCTGACCCAGCTAAAATAGACCCTTTAAAGCTACTGTTTGAAATAAGACTAATACTTGGTTAGCTTACGAGGACAATAAAATGTGCTTGTACCTCGGAGAGTGACCAAAAATTGTAATATTTGTTCACTTTCAGTGACTTCCAGATGACCACCTCATTTTGCATATCAAAAGATGATTTTTCTGGCTGTCAATGCTCTGTTTAACCTGGAATCTAGAAACTAAGCTAAACTAAGCTCTTGCTCTCTGCCTCTGATATCAGCAGTGGGAAAAAAATCAGTGTTCAAGATGTGGTTGATAATTCTGTTATGTACGGGATAAAACCCAGGGTGCTCTTTTTTGCTTAAATGGATCTGCAAGATAAGGCCTAAGCAGTTCTTTTTTCCCCGTTAAGAAAGATGCAAAAACTATGCAGCAAGTGACATATAAGGAGTATGTTAATGCTGTGCTGTGCAGAGGTAGCTGAGCTAGGGCCTCCCTCTGGCTGTTCTCAGCAGTTGTGGGGCTGCGCAGCTCAGCTCTGCTGCCCCATGGGTTTGGATGTTGCATGTGCAGTGGACGTGTGCCCTGCTGGGTCTCATAGCTCCAGCAGGAATCAAAGGGAAGAACCTAAAGGCTGAAAGGACAAACAGAGGTAAGATCTTGGGGGACGTGCATACTTTAAGTCACTTGAAGTGAAAGGTTCCGACTTAGTCTGAAATTTATTGCAGATCTGTGCCAAGTCCCATCCCATGGGCAGCGTATATGTGTTTTCTTTTTCCTGTGGAGACCAGGACCTAGGCAGTAGACCTGGGACAGTATCTCTTCTTCCAGCTCTGAGGTAGCAACTCCATCCTCACCCTTTTGCCTGGCAGAAGTCCTGGGCAAAAGCAGGGTGAAATCTCCAGTGAGCAACTCTCTGTTTCCTGGCAGCTCCCTTATACTGTAGTTTCCCCCTAGATGAACATATATAAATGCTGCATGTTATTAAACTTCCTAGTGGGATGTCTCTGTAGTGTAGATTATATTCAGTGTCTTCCTAGTGCTAGGAATTTGTTTGTAGCAAAAATTCTAGTGACCAGCAGGTAAGTGCTTAGTCATAACCTGAGTGAGACCCCGTTGCCTGCAAGGCCGTGAGTGGCTGGTGGAGGGGGGGGTTCAGGAGGGACTAAGGGGAAGTCTGCCTGGTCACACGGGGGTGGGGAGAGAGCTGGAAGAAACCTAACTGTGGGCGGATGGAGTTTCAGAGCCTTGGTTTAGGAGCGAAGACTTCCTGCTTAGGGGCAAGAGTTTGGTGGAATTTAGCTTATCTGGTGGAAATAGTTCTCTTCGGAAGACCTCTGATGCAGTGGGTTGGAGAAGGCAGGGGCTTGCCTAGCTGGTGGACCAAAAACTCTTGAATTACTCGCCCAAATCCTGGAGCCCTAAGAAGGCTCCGAGAGGAAATCCATCTATTGCCTCTTTGGGAACTCCCCAATGAAGCTGTGGAAAAGTGAACTGTAGGATGATCGTATTGGTTTTCCCTTTGGATTTCTAATGTGTAACTGGATTTCCTTCTGACCTGTGGTACAGCAGCTTCCCCGATTCCAGTGAAATCTTTCCTTGTTTCCAGAAGCAGGTAGGTGGGAGTCTTTAAAATGTAACTGGGGAGGTGCTGTAGGCGACTGCCTCCGCGTCGCCCTTGCCGCTGGTGTCAGGAGCCTGGGGAGCCCCAAGTGTCGCGGGTCTCGTCCGGACTCGACCACGTCTGCAGCACGAGGCTCGGTCCTGAACAGACAGTTGTGTAACTTTCTCCTTTGTGGACTGTCCACAACTTTTATAAAGTGAATCATGTCCCGAATGCCTTTTAAGATGTCAGCAGGAGACGGGGCTGAGAGATAACCGTGGTCCTCAATGCGTGGCAGTTGAGTCCAGCAGTTGCTTTGTGCCCTTTCAGAGCAGGCAGGTTTAATCCACAGCTGAAGTGGCCTTTCTCTCCTGCTGCTCTGATCTCTAGCTTGCTTAAGCCACAGCCTGCTGTGCTGCTTTGGAATTTATTTAATAGCTCAGTTGTTTTGACATGATTAAAAATATAATGAATGGAATGAAGCAATAATAAGATGAACAACTCATAAAGGATTTTAGTCTAAAAATACCTGCTTCAGCTCAGCCAATATAGCGAAGTCTGCGGCAGCAGACGCAGGAAAGTCAGCTGCATGAATCTCTTGCAAGCCTTAGCTGGCTGTGCTTGAATGTGAGGCTTGTGTGTCTTCTCCTCTCATTTATCTTTTACAATGGGCCCTATTTTTTCCACCTCAGTGTTAGACTTCATATTGTTTCCCTTTCATGCACCTGATACATAGCTCGAGAGGAAAAAAAGGTTTTTCTTCTATAAATTGAATTGCACATCAAATATGTGCTGTGTAAATTTTTACTTTTCTAATGTGAGAGTTTGAAGGAGTTGAATTTCTGTGCTTCGCCTGGCTGAGTTTTGGCCATTTGAAGGGTTCAAGAGATGAAAATTGTTCACAGTACTTTCCTAATTGTGGATGTTGAAAGCATGAACTGAAGGTCACGAGTTGAAAATCATTCTCCCTGAGGCTTCTGTGGTAGCCAGGGAAAGGGAAACATCCGTAATGAACAGAACTGACTCCTCTGCCATCATCTCCACCGCGTCGGTGTCTGTAGTGGAGAATGCAGGAGTGGGGTGTGTGGTTACTTCCCATACTCTCTATTTGAGGTTTGAGAGGATTTGCTATGAAGAGTAGAGTGGATTTAGACATCTGTACTGCATATAAAGAGCGTCATTATAAAAGTAGTGGTGTGGGTTTTGTGTTGGGAGAAAGTAGAAGAAACTGGTTTTGAGCTGGTCTGTGATGAATACTCCCCTGAAGGACTGCCTTGCGTGGGGACTCCTCCCTCTTTATTTCCAGGCATGGGAATGTCACTCCTGCCGTGCAGTGTCTTCATTTTCCAGAAATGCCTCCCTTTGCTCCCTTTGCGCAGCCCTAATGCTGTACTGCCCAGGGGTGGTGTGTGCAGGAATCCAACACAGCTTTGTTGTGGTTCCTTTTTAGCTCTTTCAATATGATCTTTCTCAGTGTAGCTTTGTATTACCAAGGCCAACAGTTTTAGCTTTACTAGATCAGTTATGTCAAATATAAATGACACACAGGTTTGCCCCTTGTAACTGAATGAGATTCAGGCCAACTTTGAGACCTTAAGGTGTTTTCTTTTCTAGGTTTAGTCTCAATCCTTTCTCTTTCCATTAATCTGCATTCCTCTGAATGTCCTTTAAGCAAATCTTTTGTGCTGTTTCCATGACAATGTTTATACAATAGATACTCTTCCTGAATCATGTGTGTATGGATTTTTCATTTGTAACTTCTCTTTGCATCAATTTCTGATGCATTGAAGGTCTCCTTGAAGTGTTTATACCGTCGTGTTCTTTCAGATTGAACAAGATGGACTCTCTCTGGATGGATGTGGGCCTACCCTTTAAGTTGCGCTTCACAGTCTCTCCCTTGGAGAGATGAGTGAAGGACAGGAATCCCCCATTTTACTAGTGAGTAACATGGAAAGCCAGAGGCATTTCACCATGGTCTGTCCAAGTTCTTCCTTCCTAATTTTGTTTTTCTCATCTAGAATGTGATACTCATTCAGGATAACTAGGACTGGGAGGATACATTAATAATTGCAAGAACAGCTCTTAGGTTTAGTTCTTCCTGCTGGGATCTGGGAACGATAGTCAGCTGCAGTTGCACAAGATTGCTGGGTGTTTCTGCCTCCCTCTCAAGTTCATACACCAGCGCAGAGGTCTCAAAGTGAGCGCTGCCAATTTAAACTGGCAGGCAGGCTGCAAGTGTCCCTGCAGGGCACACTGTGCAGTTGAGCTGGCAACTCATCCGTGTCTTGTCTAAAAAGTGCCTGACATTACACCCATGTTCTTCAGGTGACATGCTCAGAAGTGACAGGCAAGTCACCTTCCAAATCAGCTGCAAGATGTTTGTCAGGTGAATAGCCCTTACACCACTAAAGGAAATCTTGATGAAGGAAGGTGGCAGAGCATGAGTGTTTGTGCACGTCTGTTCTCTGTGTGGATGGTGGTGGTTCTGGGATGTGGCAATAAGTCAAGAAGCAGTAGTTCTCTTCACAGCAGTGAAGCCTCATATACTTTTTGTTACTGGGAACTCTGAATAGGCTTGATCGTCTCTGCTTAATCATTACTTATCATGAAACTCTGAGGAGGAACTTACCAAATTGCCTGATGGTCCTGCAAGCTGTATGTGGTAAAAAAAAAAAAAAAAGGAAATGAATTTCTTTCATCATTTGTAAATTGAGTTAAGCCCTGATCAAAGTAACGCTAATTCAGAAGTGTTCTGATGGTTGTGAATTCCCTTGTAGCAGTTGCCATCTTGTATTTGTATTTTGTTACAGAAATGGAATTTACCGGAGCACTGGAGTATCATAGTGTCTTCCAGGTGAGGAGCTGTATGCCTCTAGTCTGGCACTGGGGAGCAGCTGCCACCTGAACCGTCTTTCACAACGGGCTCATTTGAAAGAACCAGCGTGAGCACCCAGCCCCTGCCTCAGGTTACCTCTTCTAGTGCTTTATGGTAGGGCTGAGATTCTGCTGAGTCTCCGGGAGCCTGCTCCAGGGCTGCTTCTGTCCAAGGGGAGGGCTTTTCAGGATGTGTAGAAGGCAGCATTAGCCATTTCATTGCAGCCCCTAATCATCTGAGATGATTGTGAGCTCTTCTGCTTATCTTCAAGAGGAAATTTTTACTTTTTTTTTTTTTTTTTTTTCCTCTCAAGAGAACTAAGTGTGATGTGATCCACACCCTAGATCAGTATTAAAATCTTACAGGCATGTTCCCTTTCACTTTCCCTACCTTCTTTAATCCATAGTTTGCATAGAAGTCTTTTTTAAGGTTCAGTAAATAAGTTGAGATATATGAAAAGAAAGGACAGGTCTGTAGAAGGGCAGCATCTGTATTTAAGTAACAGATAGAAGATGCTTTTAAAGCAAAGAGGCTGCTCATCTTCCTGCTTCTCAATGACTTCAGGCACTAGGGAGCTCCCGTGTGGGGCTCCAAGCTTGTTCTCTGAAATGAGTACATGCTATTGCCTAGCTTGCAAAATTACACTTGTGGCAAATTCTGCAAGATAGACACCTGTGAATTTGGTAAGCAGGACTGAGCTCTGGGCATGCTTCTGTGACATAATTATATTGGCTTAACTTTGTTTTCAGTGAAGAGGATAAAATTGCCTTCTAGATTGTTTTGGTCAGTTAGGACCACAGATGAATAATAAATCTCTGCGGTGACAGATGCAAAAGGCTCCCTAATTGTTCTGGCAGCTCAGAGGAACCTCAGCCCCTCCTTGAAATTTATTTGCTTTCTGTGTCTTGATAAGAGGAGTCTCTGCCATTAGCTTGGTGTTTGTGGTTGCTCTTGTATTAATGACACTTCTATTCAGTGGTATAATATTTCACTGCTTCTATTTTCAAGTGCATTCCCATACGAGCAGTGATATCACTGATTTGATATGTAGTTAATGTAGTGCTCTGTAAAGTTTATGTCCTAGTTCAAACTACGTGTGCAGTGTTGGCCACTGCATAGTATGAAGCAGCCGTGTGATACTTCCTAAAGAAGCACATCAGAGGGAATAAATTAGAGGCAATAAATTATGAAGGCAGTTGAAACATGAAGACAGGCTGGCATTCTACAGCTATGGTGAGCTGGCGTTGCCTGGGGTTTGGGCTGAGCTAGGCTGCTCCCCGTCGGAAGGGGATCCGATGCAGTCCCAGCTGCGAAGGACAGGCAGTTCTGCCCCTCTTTGGGCTGGCAGGTTATTCCTGCAGGAACTGTGGGGCAGCAGGGAACAGTTGTGGCTTCCTGTGCTTGGGCACAGTGGAAGTGAAGCTGCAGTGGGGGTGATGGGGCTGCAGAGCCTGAACAAGTCTGTGGAGGTGCCGAGCTGGGCCTGTGGCAGCCCTGCTGGGCCAGGGGTCCCGGCTTCCCTCCTGGCTGCTCCTCCACAGGGGCTGGATATGCCATGTTGGGGTGAAGGCCTCTTCTCTGATGCAAAACGCTTACTAGAACAGATGTGGTTAAGGGTGCTTCCAGTGCCTGGATGATTGGCCAGTAGCTTGAGAAGATCAGTAGCAGCCTAAAGATGCTGCTGGCAACCAGGAGGGGCCCTTTTGTTTGGTGATTTGTTTTTTGTTTGTTTGTTGTTTTGTTTTTTTGTTCCCTTTTTTAACTTTTTTTTTAACAGATGAAGTAACTTCCCTGTCAAGGGATGCTCTCCAGGAAAATGGAGTGGATCAACACAGGCACCCAGTGTCTAGATCCACTCCATTCAGAGCTGGGTTTCCAAAGCTGATGCCCTTTCCTCATGCTGATGCCCGAGTTTCTGTCCTGATGCACCCAAAGGTGTGAGGTGCTCAGACTGGCTTGGCACCTCAGCTCCCTGGGGCTGTGGTTTTCACTTGTGTTTTGACCCCTCCTGGTGTCTTCTGATGCTGATGACTACCTTGGTGATGGAGTGTGGTTTCTTCTTCTTGATGTCTTTGACATTATGGAAGGATCTTTTTGTGTCCCTTGGAAAGGGAGGAAGGGGAGAAACATGTAAAACCTCATATTCCCTGGGGAAGTATTTTTTCAGGTTGCTCTGCAGCTGGTAAATGCCATTTCAAAGAAATGTTTAAACTTGGCCTTAAGTCTATCCCTGCTAAGCAAAACACTTAACCGCATGCTTTGAATTAAGTTTGTGTTCAAGTGTCATTGTGCTGGAAAGCAGCAGGACTGGCACATGCTCAAAGCTGAGCATGTCCTCAAGTGCTTGCTGCTTAGGTCCTGATCCAGGACAGCACCGACTCGGGCTGGTGCACAAGGCCTGGGAGCTAAACACACCCCTGCCCGTGGGTGCTGCTGAGCTACTCAGATTCTTGCCCCGGGCTGGGTTGGGTTGTAGGATGGCAGTAGGCTCCTGCTTGGTGTTCCTTCTGGAAGTAGCCCGAAGGCCGGAGTGCAGGACTGTCCTCAGGATCTCATCCTTTTCCTGTTCTGACTCTCTTTGCTGTTTCTGTAACGAGGGACATTAAACCAGACTTTGAGGGCTCCAGACTTTGAGGACTCCACTGGCTTCCCTGGCACCTTGGCAGTCAAGGTGAGGTTGCTCTAGCATTTTGCAGCAAGGTAAATTAGAATCTGAAAATGAGTTTCCAGAAAAGCCCTAAAGCTACTACTGAAAGCAAGATGAATGGTGAACTGTTTTGGTCTGTTATTATCCAAAAGTAACTATCTGGGTGTTTTTTAGTGAGCAAAGAAATATTAAAGGGAGAAAATAGTTTCTGTTTAGCTTTTATCTCTTGTTGACTGTACTGGAAATGAATTGTGACATAAAAAGAAAAAATGAAGTGAGAAAGATACCGTTTCTTTCCTTTTCTGTAGCACACACTGGACACTTACTCTGAAGGTTAAAACTTTCCTGAACCAAACCAGATTGCACTAAAGCACAGACGAAGGCTGTTAGTCATAGACATGCCCATGGTAAACAACCCCAAAGTTGGGGGAAAAAGGGAGGGGAAATTGCTCTACAGGTATCCCCCTCTCAGTGAAATCCATGTTTGTGCTGGTGGAAGGTGTCTGGCTGGTCTGGTGCACAGCTGCTTACATTAACGTTCCAGGTTTGTCTGATGGAGTTCTCCTTGATCATGTCCTTGGATTACTCGGAAGCGAGCAGGTGCCGCGCAGTCCTCCGAGTGAAGCGTTGCCCGGCCTCAGCCGGGTTGGGGCTGTAGTCGAGGGGACTTCCCTTGATTTGTTTGGGTGTCTTGACTTCGAACTCCCGCTTGATTCAGGAAGCATAGGATAGCAGGAAGGGGGGTTACGCAGAGCATGTGAAGGGTCAGTTCCGAAATGAAGGTTTGCAGAGAGAAGCCAGCTAGGCTGGCCCAGTGGTTCCTTTATTTCGCTTGATCTAGCGAGCATCCTTCCGTTGAGATTTATAAATTATCCTATGCTGTAATAGCTGTATTCAGGAGCTAGTAACTACCTGCCTTCTCTGGCATGGCTGCTTTCTTTTGTTTTCCTTTAATCTTTTTTTTTATTAGCAATGAAGGTTAGTTGGGAACAAGTTGATAATCATGGCTTGTGTTGTGATAGTTGTGCTCCTTGATAAGGTATCAAGGTTAGAACAACAATAGCACTAAAATATGTCATAAACCACCATAGATAATTCAAGCAATAAAAATGTTTCTTTTAGCTATGTAAATAGGATAATAGGAATGCAGTGACTGGAACTATTGAATGTTGAAGTTTTTATATTTGAGCGATATAAAGAGAAAATAGAGTCAATGATTAACATGAATAGGAAACAGTGAAGATTTCTTTTCTGAATGGTGAGTTGGCCAGAGATAGATATGAGTGTTTTTGCTTCATTTGAAGGTACCTAAATGAGACGTATGTTAACTCAAATGTATGAATGTGATGAGTAGGATCACAGACCTCTCTGTCTCTTGCTTTTTTTGCCCTGACACAGAGCTGTGGGGTTTTAGGAAAGGCTGTTAAATTAGACTGAATGCTTCTTGATGGTGGGATATTGTCCAAAGATTTGTTGAGTCAAACTGAATGACTTCAAAACTACTAATTAATTCCAAATGAACTGGAACAATGAGATGCATCTCTCAAGTGTTAGGTTTTTAAAGCTGTTGATTTTGAAAACTTCCAGCATAATCATCCTCGGCACGGAGATCAGAGAAGTTGATAGCAGCTGGTTGGAAAGGGCATAAACAAATGAGGGTCCAAGTGAGGTGAAGGGGGCGGAGGTTTCATTCTCCACCTGCTCTGCTCTTGGGGGTCCAGCTGGGGTTTTTAGCGTTTTGGGGTTTTTTTAGCAGCTTGCAGGAATGGATGGTGGAAGATTCTCAAACTTACTGTTTTCTGTTCCCATGTCTTCAACAGGGAAAGACAGCGTCTGCCCTTGCATCGGGGACGGGGCGTGGGAGGCATCCCTGGACCTTGTGCGTGTTCCAGAGGATGGGAACGCAGGGCCACACACAGAGAAAAGAAGTAGGAAACCAGAAAAAAAGTTTAGAGTAGACGAGAGCTAAGGTGGACAGAGGTTGATCTGTGGCCCTGAAGTTTCATTTTGAAGAAAAAATGAATTTGAAGGACTGATTGAAAACTGTTGCAGAATTTTGTGGGTTTGATCCTGGCTGATGTTCTCCCATGTCCTGATGCTTTATAGCTCCTTGCTGGAAAGATGCTTTTTCTGTCTCTTTGCTCTCCAATCATCCTTTGTTGCTTTACTTTGTAAGGTCGTTGTGTCTGCAGGTCTCACCTGACCTTATCTGCAGATGTTAAATAAAGGTTTGGTGCCACTGGTATCTGTGGCGGCATTCAATGTCATGACCAAGATCCTTCTACCATGTCTAAAGGAGTGACTTTTCTGGGCTATGTCTTAAGTACTGTGGGGGACGATGATGTTTGAGATATATTGAGGAGCCCTGCAGGTGCAATTGCAATAAAATAATCCTATTTCTCCTCCTTCTGTCGTAAAATAGGATATGGTTTGGCAGTTGTTCAAATCAAGACAAATAAACTACTCAATATTCATCTTGGAGAGAAACAGACTTTGTTACAAAATGAGTAACAGGGCCTTGTATTCATCCCTGCCAATCTGGTCCATGGCTGCTTTCATTTCCATGCGATCACTGCAAAATATTATGTTGATTGCCAGGAACAAAGCTTGGATGGTGGGACGCGAAAGCTGTACCACTGATCTACGGTGGAATTGATAAATGGGTAAGATAAAGCTTTAATAATACTATTCTCTGCAATATCTGATGTAAATAATACAGTTCTATTAATCTCTCAAGCAATCAGAGTCTGACTATTAGAGGCAGACAAGTATGAGCAATAATATTATCTCTTCTAAGGAAAGTTGGAATAAGAGCTCAAATCCGCTGCTGCACGAGTGGAGTCTGCACTGCTTTGGGTGATGGCCCTGGATGCTCAGACAAGGGCCCTGCTGCCCAGGGGGCTCTGGGCTCCTCTTCTCCGGGGCTTGGGTCCCTACCTGGCCATCCGCCCTCGGGGTGTGCGGGCCTTGTGTTTTCTTGATGTCCCTGGGTTTCCGCTTGTGGCTTCCCTCCCTCTCTTCTGTCAGCTCCTGCTTCAGTGTTGGCCAGTTCATGTGCACTTCGTGTGCTGGAGTGGCACGGCTGGATCCAGCTCTGCTTCTCCAGCTGACCCTGCATCCTGGTGGTGTAGAAGCCTCTCTGGATGCTCTTTCTGCACAGGAACTGGCCATCTGACACAGCGTTTGCTTTCTGCAGGTGCACAGCAGCAATCAGAAATCACTGCTGCCCAAGTCCAGAGCCATCAAGGACTTAACGTCACCTCCCCGTGGAAAGACACATGTGCACTGTCTGTCTTGTAATGCAGTATTTGTTAATGCAGCCAAATGAGTAGAATTTTTAAATGAGATCCTATTTTTCAACTATGATTTTAAGATACGATGCAGGTCAGGGTTGTCTGCTTTTTCACAGTTCATTAAGGGGGGGCAACTATTGTTAGAGAGTGACTCTTAAAAATTATAGATTTCTATTTATAGAAAAGTTCCAGTCATTAATTTGAAGGAAGAAAACATGAAAGCAGGAGTGGGTTCATTTAAAAAAAAAAAACTAATTTAATTAAATTTGGGTTTAGAATATCATTACTGAAAATGAAGCGTTAGTTCTATACTGCTTTTCAAGCCATTTGCCATATTTGATAGCATCCTCCCTACCTACAAAACCTGCAGAGTCGTTAATATTTCCGTGTGGACGTTGCTGATGGCCAGCTGCCTGCCCAGCTGCAGGGGCTTCTTGGGAGGATGTCCTGGGCTGCTTCCCGCTCGAGGAGCTCGAGTCCCAGGGGGATAGAGCTGAGGCCGGAGAGGAACTTGGAGCAGCCAAGGAGCCCTGTGCGTGTGGAGCTGCCCTAGAGCTGCTCGACAGGGATGTTGGCTACGTGTGCAAGATTTCACAGTGTTTTACCTGCAACTTCTTTGTGTTGTATTAAAATAAACTAAATCAGATTTCATGAAAAATTTTGACTAAACATTTTGCTTTCAGTGGAGCTGGACCCATCTCACTGTTCAGGAATCCATTTGGTTAAATTTATGTAAAATCCAGGTTAAATGTACAGTGAAATGGTAATGAATCCCCATGGACTGAAATATTGCTCATTTTGTTTAGACAATGATTGCCAATTATAGGTTTTGTGGTCTTCTGTTTGTCTCCAAGGTGTAAGGTGATTCAGACTGTTGCAGGAGCCTTTGGGGTGCCCGGTAAAGCTCTATTGAGAAGCATTATTTTAAACAGGAATGTGATCTCTGTGTTTTCATCAACTGTAATCATGTCAAAAGGCTGGAATTCAGCAGGCTGTAGGGGAGGGGAGTGCTGTGGGTCACAAGCTGGGAACACGGGTCAGGAAGGAGTAGGTTTTATTTCTGACTCAGGTTGTGTTTGCTTTATTTATACTCATCAGATACAGTGCTTAAATGGTAGCTTTAACTAGCCTAATGAGTTCTCAAGGAATCCAGGTTGGTAAGTTTAATGATTATTTACTCTTTATACTTTGATGCGTTTACTTGGAGACTAGGAAGATGCTACTGAGGTCAGTCATCTCGGGGTTCTTCATCTCATGTGTGTATTATGACTCACTGGCCCTAACCAGAAGCAAATTTCTTTGGCAGTTCTACCAAGTCATACGTGTGGAAACCCGGGAAGGCTGGCGAATGGGATCCAGCAAGGGACAACGTTCAGCATTGGGGACAAAGTGAGATACAGCTGCAATCCAGGCTTCTTTCTGGAGGGGCACGCGTTGCTCACATGCCACGCCAATTCGGAAAACAGTGCTTCCTGGGATTTCCCTCTCCCCTTCTGCAGAGGTAAAGTGTCTTGCTCTCATCTGGAAAGAACTGCAATGAAACAGGATTGTAATGAGTTATTTGGGCTTGATAAAGCATTCATAAGCTCTAAGCTTGATTTAAAAGACTTGAAATCTAAACGTGATGATATTAACATAGAAGCTCCATTTTAATAGTTTCTCTAAAGCTACCAGGATTTGACTAAATAATAGAAAGACTAGAAAGTACTTAAAGTATTCAAAATGTTACAGCTACTTGTATCTTCAGTTTCTTTGTCTAAGGCTAAAAAGCGGGGGAGACAATGTTAACCGTAAAGATGAGGCAACTTTCCAAGATCTTGGAATTTCCTCAGATGAAATACTAGAAAATGAGACTGGATTTTTTCCTTTCCTCAGTGTCGTACTGGCTTCCATTTTGGTGAACTGCGCAATGGTTCTCATGTTCTGCTTGTGAAGCACCCTGAGTCCGAGCAGACCGCTCATGTGCGATAGGATGCTGCCAGGTGGCCTCACAGAGGCAAGATGAGATAGATAGATAGATACATACATACATACATACATACATATATACCTATACCAGAGCTAAATGTGCCCTTGGCTGCAAAAGCCTAGCCAGCTTTTCTGCCCTTTTGGGTATGGCAGCTTGGATTTCTTTCTGGTTATAGAACACTTCTTGGTAATCCCCTGGGGTCGCAATGGACTAGAGAGTCTGTAAACATTACAAGTGACAGGGTTGTTTTACCAAAACAATTGCTGCTGCTTCAAGTCTTTTCTCCTCAATTCCTTGTATACTACAGCAGACCATCTTATATTGATTCTTTTTATTGACTCTCTGCTTGTGCAATCAATTAGCAGGTCCAACCTGCAGCGTGAATCTTGAATTTAAAATGAGCAAGTGTTATTTGCTTGGTGTGTTCTTAATGTTTTCCTCAATGAGTCACACAACAGCAATACGTGCTGCTTACTATTTCTCGTATGCGTACGTACAGTTTTGGGGATGTAGGTGTTACACCCCTGGAAGAGTGGTTAATACAGCCAAACTGCTACTCGTGGAATGGATGACTGGCATCTTTTTCTTTGAAATTTCAGTACGATCAATTATGGTTGTTTTCTCTTGAATCAGAGGTTTCATTAGGATTTTTTCTTTTTTTTTTTTTTGGGGGGGGGGGGAAGAATTCAGGGAAATTTCTATAAAATCAGGGAAAGTGTGAGGAAAAATATTACTGAATTTCAGCCTTGGGAGTGTACAAAGCTTTGTCATTTTTCGAAGGAAAGAAATTCTCTGTGTGAATGACCCCGTGTTTCCTCGAGCCTGACGGCTGGCTTCCTGTGCAGGAAGGCAGCGTATTCCTTGCCCTGCTGCACTTCAGATGTGGACATAAGAGCCTCCAGTGAGGGAGGGATCGACTCCTGCCCCCAGCAGGCACTAAAGTCCTGAGATGGGAGCTGCTGGGAGAGCATTTTGAGACCCGTTTTAATATAGTCTGCTACAACAAAGGAAAAACCTCACTTAAAGGACAGTTACTTCCTATACCTGGTGTCAATGTAGTAATAAAAAATAAATCTAAGATTTGTCTGGGTGCTAACTCCAACTGAAAGTTTGTTGATGCATTTGTACATGTTCTTTTTTTCTAATGTAAGGTGGAGGCGAGTCATGCTACAAGACCAGATGCAGACAAACCAAGATGAAAGATGTCCTTTAGCAGAGCAGGTATTGCAGTCTTGAGAACAGCTGTCTTGGGAATAGACGTGTCTAATGTCACTACAAAGGGCAGCATTCAGCGTGGGGAGCTCAGCCTAATAAGGAACGTTCTTTCCTTCTCCTGCTCCCCAGCGGAAGGGCAGAGGTGCAAAACAAGAGCTGAAATCGGAGCGTAAATGTCAATGGTGCTAATCAATAGCCTTCTATTTCTTTACGCTCTCATCTTTGTACTTGCCTTCCTCTTTGTAGCATCCTTTTATGTACAGCACAAGCCTTGTCCTTGTTCCGGTCTGTGATGAAGTAGTCAAACATGCAAAGAAATGTGTAGTAGAAAAGAAGCAAATGTTTGCAAGAAGCTAAAACTTAGCTGTGCTAAGGCAGCAGTGCTTTAAAGAAGTGCTGTGACCCAGCAGCGTGGCTGTCTGTCCTCTTTGCACGTCTTTGAGAAATACTCCTATTTTATAAAGAGTGCATATAATTTTGGTGAGCAAGGGAAGCAGGAATGAGTTCCAAATACAGAAGGAATGACTTGTTGAAGCAATTCTTTGCAGAGACCAGTTGAAGCTGCTATTGCTTCAACTTACTGGTGGTTTTGGAAGCAGTTACGTCGGAATTGATTCTTGGACTCTGAGCTAAAGGAGGTTGTGAATTCACTCTGCACAGAATCTGCTCTAGTGAGTTGTGTTCCTTGCTCGTGTGGCAGGAAGGATTAAACCTGCCGTGATCTCATTGTAGGAGCAGCAGTGAGTGACACCTCACTGTGATCTATAAGGTGGCGGAGCAGAGAAAGGGGTGGCAGCTCTGGCTGCCCAGCGCAGACGCTCGGCAGGGCCTGCCAGACTGTGTGGTGCAGACCGGCCTGCCAGCCTGCAATCCTCAGCCAGTGTGGCTCATAACTCCACAGAGGATTGGCATTTATCCCATCTCTACAATATGTATCTGCAAATAACCTGAAATTCTCATTTCTCCATTGCCTGTATGTTGTATTCTGGGCAACTTGAACCTAAAACATACAAGAAAGACCTCATACTTGCCTAGCTGGGACCTTAAGCTGTATGCTACAGGTCTGGCTGTGATTTCATCGTGGCCACCGGTTTGCTGGAGGCAGAAGCCCAGCTGCGCTTGGAATCCCATCCCATTTTGCTGTGGTGACTGAGGAGCAGCCTTCACTTGGTGCAGTTAACATCATCTTAGGCAAGATGGTATGCTTGTAGTTGCAGAAGAATATCCTGACACATCTCTGATCTGGTTTTCTGAAGCACATCCATTCATGCAGAGAGAGAAGAATCTTGCTGGGATTGTTTGCTGAATTTAAGTAGAACTGATAGGTTTATGGTTCTGGTAGGCGGATGAGTAAAAATTCAGTAAGCCATTTGAAAAGTTGAGAACATTTGCAAAGCTGCTTTTAAGTGTATCAAATTCTGCATAATCTCATTAAAAGTGGTCCGTCTTAAATCTCAAACAGCTGCTTAGACTGCACTGTGCCCAGAATAATTGAAGAGTTATCCTAGAAGATTTCAAGACATGTTTTAAGAGTAGCAATCTCTAAAAATGTAGGAGTGTGCAGTTACGGGGAGGGGGATGGGAAAAGATTCCATTTTCTGTAAATTATCTTTTACTTTGAATATTTTTTCATTATTTTTAATTTAAATATATCTTTTATAAAAGACCTTTGGATAGACCTACTGTAAGTCAGCTTAGTCCAATCTAAAAAGATACAGACCCCTTATTTAAGGGTACTAACAACACTGAGAGTCAGAATTCTTTAAATAGCATATTCTGCGTACCTCCCAGTGTTTCTTCTTGTACTAGGACAGTTTTAGTGTAGCAGATACTCTCTCAGATTTCCTGGAACCTGATGGTAAGTGTGACTGAGAATTTGTCCATAGGAGTAGCTTCTTCCAAATGCTTTTTGCTTTTACCTTGCTTTGATCTGGGGACTCATGGAGCTGAGCGGCATGGGGGTGTGAGCGTAGTGAGAAAGTGGCCGGCAGCACACGTGCCTTAGCGTGAGGTTCACGTGCCGAAGCCGGACTGTTTGAGATGTCTCAGGGTCGGTGGTGCAGCACCTTATTTGAAGTGGTGTTTTGGACTGTTGCCTGAGGCCAGTAGTGGCCAGGCAACAACAATCTTCAGTATAATGTATGATGCTGGAGAGAGCTACCCTTTCGGGGGAAATGTCTCTTAAGGATAAATGGCTGCTTCAGATCTCTGTGCTTTGCTGAGGCAGCTAATGGCCTTGCTTTGGCTGGCTGGGAACTGGACATGTGGTCTGAGTGAGTTCACAGGCTGAGAATTTCTTCTGCATGTCTTTCTAGCACCTGCAGGGGACTTACTGTTGAAAAATTGAATTTAATTTGAGAAATTAATTTTGAACGTAACAGTAAACTGATGGATTGTGCTTGTCCTCTACAGCTAGAATCCATTCATCCTCTAAAACACTTTTTTGTCCCCTGTGTGGGGAGTGATAGGTTTGGAAAGAGCTGTGTTTCTTGCCCTTTGCATGGGCCTTCTCTGGAGGACACTGCAGTGAAGTGTGTGGCCGTGAGGGTCAAAGGTATTGAGCTGCACGGTTCTCAGCATGGTGCTTCCCTCTGAGACAGAGCTGGATGGGAAGGGCCTCGACCTCCCGCAGGGCACAGGGTGCTAGTGCAGCATGTTCAGATAATCCAGTAAGTTAACAGCCCAGGGTATTCCTCACTCCATCACTTGCCAACAGTCAGTGGGAAGCGAGTGTTGGTGCCTGGGCCTTTTGCTTGTTTGCTTGGCTGGCTGTGTTGTGTAACAGATGGTCACGAGAAAGGGAAATTGGCATTGGCGAGAGGTTGGGTTTGGTTCGTCTCTCAAGTTTCATGAGCTGGAGGCTGCAAGTTCTGGCCCTGCTGATAACCCTGCTGATAATACAAGCCACTAATTCCTGAAGAGGGTCTGCCAGCTGAGCACTACCAAAGGCCCTGCTGCGCCGTCCGCCAAATCCTCCTGTCTGCCTCTGGATGCCCGTGAACCATTGCATTTTGCAAAGCTGCTCGCTTGTGTTAAACTTCCATTAGGAAGGAAGTTTTTTATGATTTGTCATAAAAATGCGTGTTAATAACATAAAGCCGCAAGCTCCTTGACTAATGCATCCAAAATGCACCTCTGTAGTACAATTGTAAAGTTAACAGGCTTTTCTTAGCTGCTTTCCAGTAAATACGAGGCTGGTGCCAGATACGTAGGCACCATGTGCTGCCCTGATACTCATAAAATTAATTCTTGGTTTCCTTCTTCTTCCTGTGATTTTTTTTTTTTATTGGATCCTCCCACTTTTATTGCTCTAACAGCGATGACCACCGAAAGCCTCACTGCAAATAAAAGAACCTGCAGTGAATGGGCAATCCCGAATATAATCCAGAACTATCACCCTTTGATTGTAGAACAACTGGTTAAGTTTTTAGCACTGCAGTTTTGACAACAACATTGATTTCCTTCAGAGAACAGAGTAAAGCAAAGCACAGGCGAGTGCATGCGTGGAGCATTGCTAAGGCCAGGGCAGGCCAGGCCAAGTGCCAGACTTGGTGGCTGTTTGATGCCTCCAATTGTTCTGCCCATCTGATGGAAGTAGGAGGGAAGCTGCTGAGTGTGTCACCTGCAGGGAGGACCCTAGTGCTGCTTCTGTGCTGAAGATGCTTCTGTAACCAAGGCAGGCTCTTCCCATGGCTGCATGGGTGCTGAGGGGCAGCCTGTGCCCTGTGTGTGCAGTGAATGTGGCAGGGCTCTAAGTACTGCAGCCCGCAAGCACGAGTATGGGAGTGTGTTTGAAGGGCGTGAATAAGGGATATGAGCTTGGAGAAGGGGTGTAAATGCCTTTGTCCTTCATTCTCTGCTAAAAGGCATAATTAATGTTTTGACTTGGGCATATGTTTTGTTGTATTCATGTTCTGTTACATGGGACCCCTCTTCAGCCCTTGGCAAATGAAAAGGAGAAGGGGCCTGTACCTGTGAAACCCTCTTTCTTCTTAGCTAGAGAATTCTCTGCGGTTTTCCTCCTTCCTTGCCAGCTCTGAGGATGGGAGGAATGTTACAGACGATACCTCACAGGATCCTAATAAGGAGCAAGGGCTGCAAGGAAGGAGCACAAGAGCAGTGTGCAAGTAAGGAGCAGCCTGACAGATGTCTTAGGCTGAGGAGCTGCTTCCGCAAGGAGGTGGTGGTAGCTTTGTCACTTGGGGTGTTTAAAATTAGACTGAACAAATCACTCATAAATGTGCAGTTGGGAATAAGCTGGCACTTGGAACGAGGTAGATGAAATGACCTGATAGGATTTTGCATCTTTGTTTCTTAATAGTGTATGGAAAATATACCTCTTTTCTATCTCCATGATGTAATTTTGAGTAATATTTAAAAGCAAGAGTTTTTAGCCTTTTACAAAATGTTTTGAGGCTTTTAGTGCTTTGCTATTACTCTTTTTGTCATCCTGCTTCTTGCAATTGAACAAATGGTATGTGAATTGTGTCTTCCAGCCGATGATGCTTGTGGAGGGACATTGCGGGGACAGAGTGGAATTATCTCAAGCCCTCATTTCCCTTTGGAGTACGGCAATAATGCAGACTGTACGTGGACTATTCTAGCTGAACCTGGAGACACTATTGCTCTGGTTTTCATGGATTTCCAACTGGAAGATGGATATGATGTTCTAGAAGTTGCCGGAACCGAGGGATCTTCTCTCTGGTAGGTTACTGGCTGTGATGCTTCATGATCTGTAGGGCAGAATTCCATACGTGGGGATATGAACAATGGTAGGAAGCTCAGAGCAAGTACACTAAGAATTGAATGAGAGTAATTCCTAGTTATTCCTAGGCAGAGGTTATACCTGCTCTATTTCAGTGATGGATGGTTTTTATTTGCTTGATAAGTTTTACAGTGACTGTTGTCTACTTCAATGTAGCATGTTTTTGCGAAAAGATTTCACATTATGATGTTGCTGATTAATAGAAATAAAGACTTATAAAAGTAAAAGCCAATAAATCCTTGGCTACACCATTAGCAAACCTTTTTGTTAAATTGCTTTCTGATTATTACTAAATATGTTGCTGAGAAGTTGACTTTACTGTTAATGAACCCGCAGAAAATGGCTGCAGCTGAGTTCTTTGAAAGGAGACTGTATATGGAATCTAAATACTCCTCTCGTTGCATTAAGTTTACTCGAACAGTGCTTAAATGTGCAAGCTTTCAGAAACATAGCATTTATGTATAGTAAATGCCCCATTGATTTTTTCAATATACTAGAGCAGCCCATATGATCAGTGATAAGAAATGTGAAGTGACAGCTTGCAGAAGAAACTTCAGGTATTGCTTATAGCAAAGGAAAACTCTTGTCTAATTGATGTAGACACTCTAATTTCCTGCTTTGTGGGTGCATCAGCAAACGGTTAAAACTCCTATCTAATGGCAAGTGATGGGGAGTAATCTTAGACCCAACATTCCTCTGGAATGTAAGAATTAAGCATTTGAAATAATTAGGTCATGCCTGGGATTATTAGCAGGAAGTTAAATTAGGATTATTTATGAAGGTTCTGACACTGGTGCAAATAATATTCATTTAAGTAATTTACACTTGACTGGCAATTACAGGAGGATAGGGTTTGAATGTTGAGGATGTATTAGTGTGATAGAGCTAGCCATTTACTATGTACCAGTGGTTTACTGTACCCAAGACCTCTTGAAAATCAGATGCTGCAGTTTCATGGAAAAGAGAATGTTTTTATTAACATGCATTAAATATTTAAGGACACTGCTACTTTTTAGCTATTATGCACTGCAGAGAGGATCAGTCACCTGCGCTATGTGGGCAAGGCTGAATGTGGTTGGTTAAGAAACGTTATTCAGCCTGGAGGTGTTGCCAGTGCAGTGCTGCGTGTGGTCATATCAAAAATAAAACAATACTTGTCAGAGGGAACCTGATGGAAAATAATAAACTTACCTACAAATACACTGTGGTGAAACTTCAAAAATGGCAGATATGTCTTAGAAAATGAAGTCACTCGACTTTGAATAATACACAGGCAAAAAACTTTTTAGAAGGAGATGTAAGAGCTGTTTTGAAGGAGGAAGGTCTCAATTGCTCTGGGGGTCGTGTCACAGGGAATAATGATGTATTTACTAACCCTCCCAGCCCCAAACACCTATGTGCTGCTTCTTGAATGTCTTCTTCCTGGTAGAGCTTCCCTAGGAGCTGGCTGAATTCTGCAAGCTGGAAGCAGCACTGGGCCCTGAGTTGGCTGTTACAGCGGTCCAGGCAAGAGATGAGTTGTGTTGACGGGTGGAACAGACCATGCAAACTGGGGTTTCATCCTGAACTGCGAGCACAAACTGTTCCTCCTTTTCCAGGTTTATCCTGAGTTTTTGTGCCATCATGAAGTGCATGTAGGCAACGTAAACACGCCAGTGAATTCAAAGGGACCTGGTTTAGTATTCTCGGAAAGTAAGATTTTTAGTCCCTTAAGCAGAATTACAAAGCATCTTATTTTAAAATTTATTTTTCTAAGCTAGCCTTCACAACTCAGAGGTTGGTAATTAAATTCAGATGACTCATTTTTCCCATTTTTAAGTAATTTTCCCCTGTAGGGGGAAAAAACTGGAGCTCATCTCTGCTCTTTAAATATGTTGATATGATTCAGCTTGAAAATACAGCTAACCCTTTTTTTGCTTTCTTTATGAAAACCTAGTTTTAATTAACAATAATTGGGCAGATGAACTCAAACCATTCTATTGGAATACCTTGCAGCTAAACATTCCATAAACAGACTTTTAATATGGTCCAGAAGTATACACAAACAAACAATTTCCATCCAGAGTATAACTCATGTCTATTTTCAAGTTATGGAATATTCTTTAATGATGGTATCTACAAGAGCAGCAACTCAGTCCATTAGGCAGGCTTGCTTTGGGCTGCCCCTTATGGAAATCTGTGTTTTGTTCACCCTTCCCTCTTTAGAAATCGCTGCTGTTCGTGTGTGTATCAGCTGTAGTTTTAGGATTGCAAGTGTAAACCAAGAAAGGTGCTCGGCTGCCTTGGGCACTGTTTTGTCATCTCATCTAACTAGTGAGGGCCTATATCAGGTGTGGGTAGGTGTGATAACTTCTCTTGTGGTTACTGAAGTGTTTTACTGCTGTTGACAGTGAAGGTGGCATAGAAGATGACTTAATACTTGGTTTCTGTATGTATGTGTTTATGGGAATTGACCAAGAGGAAGTGTTTATTTTGCTATGTACAATGCAAATATTGAGCAAAGCAGGTTTTGGGGCCTGTCAGTGCAGCTGGAGCAGGCGTAGTGGGTTTCGAGTAGAAGCCTTGCTCTCGAGCTATGGAGAGCTGGATGTGTAAGAATTTCTTCAGACCAGAGATCCTGGAGGTTGTGGATGAAGGGAGGAAAAAAAAAATGGCTACTGTTTCCTTTTTGCTTTTGAGTCAAACAATGGGAGGAAATGGAGGGAGGGAGTGCACTGAAGGGGTCGGTGCCTGGTGACGGTGCTCTTCCCGGACCAGTGGTGGTTGACAGGCTAGGGCCGCCCGTTCCACTGGTGAAACCACGCAGAAACCTCTGCTCCTGCAGGATGAATCCGTTCCATGAGATAAAGCTCACAATTATCTCATTTGTCTGACTGTGACTGTCTGGCATATTTTGAAGGTTCATTAGATATTTCTAATCTTCAGATGAGCATTAACGTCAAGATGTAGATGACTTTTTTAATAATGAAACTTTACAGCTCTTTTTATAACTGTGCTGTATTTTGCAGGTGTACTTGAGGACGCGAGGGAATCCAGGGTGTTAAGAGGGCACGGCTGTGGCTGGGGAGATGCAGTTTCCTGTGGCCAGGCTGTAGCGTGATGCTTCTCACATGAGAGGTATTGCAGTGTGCAAAGGGTCAGGACTGTTTTGGATCCCTCTCGAGTGTTGTGTTGGCTTCTTATGCCTATCTGGCACCAGATCTTACCCGGTAAAACACCGCACAATGTCATGCTGAAAAGTGACGTGGTGGCCTGGGAAAATGGCTTGCTTTGGAATTGTTTCCTTTACTTGTTACTGGGCCGGCCTTTCTCTCCAAGCCATTGAGCCTGCTGAGCACTGAGCTGTAGAAATGAGTTACTTGGAAATTGGTAGAATTCGTCCTTCTGTGCAGGCTGTGCCCTTCCTGGGTATAAAGAATATATTACTTTATTTCTTACTGCAACTTAACTGCCTCCATCGTACTGCCCCTTCTGTCCCTCTGCTCCGACGCACTTGTGTCGTCCAAGTCGGTCTCTCCAGTTCCTTTCCTTGTGCTTCAAGGCAGCTGCTGGTCATTGCAGGTGGTGGCAAAGCAGATTTGCAGATGACTGCTGAAAAATGGATTTCATCTCACACTTGCCACTAGCTTTTTGATTTTTTTTTTCCAGTCAGTAGCTATTTATATTTGAAAGTTGACAAGCATTATCCTGCATCCGTGTGTGCGTGAGGCAGAAGACTGGAGAAGATCAGTTATTGTATTTCTTGAAACAACTTATTTCATCACTGGTTAAAGTCTAGATAATGCCAGTAAGAAAGTTTTTCTTTCTGTGCATCGAGTTAAGCTTCCTTGTTGTAAAAAGCAGTTAAATACCAATGCTTTTTCGGTAGTATTCAAATGCTCTTTTTCTTTGGTGCTGTTTCCCATAGGACTGGTAATGAATAAAAAAATGCGTACAAAGTGGCTTTTAAAATTGCTATTTAAATGTTGGTTACATCTATTTGACGTGTACAGAGTGAGGCTTTCCCCCCATCTTTAAAGAGTTCAGTCATGCTTGTGATTAGAAACAAATTCTGCAAAGCCTCTAATGCAGCGATATCTAAAAACTTCCGTGGGAAATAGTCATCTTGCCAAACTTGCCTTTCTTCTAGAACTTGTTGTCTATGGAGATGAGCTTTGAGGGAAGCAGCCAAGAATTTTCAGAGATCAGAGCATTCCCGCTTGTGCTGGGAGCTCCTGGGGGGCTTGTCCTGGGCTGTCTGGCATGTGCAGCAGCTCCTGAGAGGTACCCGGCCTCTGAAGCACCTTCGTGGGGTCCTTGTTCTGCCGTGGATCGGCAGGGTGAGGAGCGCGGGACGGCCCGTGCCGGGGCAGGCTCTGTGAGAAGCACAGAGCGTGGCTCCCCGGGGGCAAACCGGGATTGTGCTCGTGCCTCCTTCTTTGCTTCTTGTTGTCTCGCCTGCTGTCCTCCTCTGGCGCTGCCTTGTCACCCGCCGTGTCCCCTTCGCGGTGCTGGGCGCCGCCCTCGCTCCGCACGCCCGAAAGCTGGAGCAGCTTTTCCACGCAGGCGTGGCAGCGGGAGTGATTTCTGTAACAAATCACAGCCCCTCCACCTTCTTGCTTGTGTTTCATTCACTAGAACATGATTAGATTTCATATACCGCTTTCTGGCTAATCTTATTTTTCCATGCTTTAATATGATTAATTCTGTTTGCTAGATAGTAGAGAGCATTCTATGAACATTGAAGCTAATGGTGAGGAAGAGGCTGCTTTTAGGCTGAAAATTTCACTAATCATGTTTTAATTGTCCTTTCTATCCCAATTTGTCCTTATTTCATTTGTTTATTGGTTAACTTTGAATCAGAGAACCTCCATACAAAGGCTGCTGTAGTGCGGGTTGCACCTCAAGGGATGTGATGCAGGAAAAGCTGCAGCACGTGGAAAAACTCTGACAGAATTCCTAAACATGGATCAATTCATGCTTGGTCATTTCTGTGCTGGCTGCTACTTGTGAGGAAGAAAAAAGGACAGGCTTGCTTCCAAGAGCACTGGATACTTGCAGGCTGAGAGGTTCGCTGAGAAAAATACTGGTAATCTCAAAAGTGCTTTCTGGGTATGGCCCAAAATATAAGTAAATAGATGGAAAAGGGGAATTTTATCTTTATTTGGCAGGGAAAGAAGGCTCTGGGTAAGTGCTAACGTTGTTACAGGTTTTAGATAGTTGGGCATTTGGAACTCATTTCAAAACCTGGTCTCCTCCTCTGCACTTGTGGTGGGATAGTCAGCTTTTTCAGATCGTGCCAGTGTTTGGACAAATGCTGTCGGAAAAGTTTCTGACCTCAGACGAAGGTACTTCCAGGATATGTCCCTGCCTCCTCTTTGCGGAAGGTACCTGTGCGTGTGCTCGTGGTTCCCTTCCCTCTTGATCGGAGTGCGATTTGTGGCGCTGGGTGCGAGGCTGCCCTCTTGCTTTCTGAAGTTGGCTGATGTGTTTATGCAGAGGGTCTCCCTTTGCAGGGAAGTTCACCGTGTTGAGGAAATTGGATTGGCATGTCAGAATCTGTCTGCCGGAGCTGAGAGCAGTCGTGTTTTACACTGTTAGCCCTTATCTAAACTTCAAAGTGAAAGAGCATAGAGACCTCAGCAGCTGTTCAGTACTTTCAAAGTCTTTTCTCTTCTGGGTTTTCTTCGCGGACAAGCTCACAGATGGTTTCCTGTAGTTACAGGTTGTATAAAAGAGCTTAAGTACTTTGTTTTCAGATGTCACCTGTTTCACAGAACATATTTTAAATGATCTTTGCCTGCTGGGCTTTCTTCTCCAGCTGCAGAGCAGCTCCAGGGAGGCCTTTGCTGGTTCCAGTTTCCTTAGGCTTTTCTTCCTGTGCAGTGGGTGGGAATTGCCACTGATTGATTCAGTTTGGTGCTAATTCATAGTGCTCTTGTTTAGATTCATTTTGTATGTCTAATGGTAATGTATCTCATGTGCTATGACTAAACCACAGCTCTAATTCACATTCTGTCTCCTAATTCATTGGAGCTGGGGAAGAATTGTTACTGTGGTTGGCATAAGCTTAAGCTGGGGAGAAGTATCATTGCATTCCTGTTGGAAATTTTCAGGTCTTGCTTCTAAAATGTACAATTCTGCTGTGTTTCAAAACCCTGTCTTGCTTTTTGCACTGAGTGATGGTGCCACTGATGCATCTTGGTCCTGGTAAAGGTACCTTTGTTGTCGCACACTTCTTGATCCAGGTGTAGACCGCAAATCCAGTAATACTGGATACTCATTATAAACATTTTTCCCTCTTAATGTCTTTGATATCTTACAGATCTTATAAGACTTCCCAAAGTCCAGATGGAAAAGGAAATACTGAGTTGGAATATATATGGCGATTTTCCTTCTTTCTGATGGCATTTGGTTTTGTCATGGCAAGTCATGATCTCTTTAGCTCATCCTGAGTTTGGTTTTGACAGTCTTGGCCATTTTACAATACAAATGGGAGCTTTGATTCTTCCTCAAAGGGTCATGTGTTGTGGTTGAGTTTATAGCAGAGATCAGGAAGGTACCAAGGTATAAGTAAATACTAGAGGATTAGTAATAAATAAAATGTTGTCAAAAGCTGCTGTCTAATCACCATAATCTTGGCCTCATTGAATTGGCATTTTCCAAGACTCTGGAAAACAGGAGAAGTTGCGGTGTGCCACTGAAGCAGTTGTGTGTGAAATGCAATTGCCTCCTTGTGCAGATTCAGCCCAGCATTTTGAATGCTCTGTGAGAAGTTGCAGTCTCTCAGGCTGTAGCATGCAATGGGCTGTAGGCCTTCCTGCTGCTCACGGTACCTGTGCACCTGCTGGAGCCCTCCTCCCTGCTCTGTTTCTGGGCAGCATTTTAGAAATACCTCTTAGGATGACAAGTGGCTGTTGCTTTTATTTTTAGAGTTTTTCACCAGGCTTGCAGAATGAGGAAAGGCAACACAAAGCATCACGTCCAGCATCAGTATTTCTTGTGTGCTGCAGCAACGCCCAGCGGCAGCCAGAGCCGAAGACCTGTCGTGGGCATCGTGCATCTGTACCGCAGACTGGTCCTTGCCCCAGGCACTGCTCGCTCTTGGTGCACAAGACAAATCTCCTGCCTCTCAGAAGAGGAAAAGAGCAAAATAACATAATGCAGCAGTAACAAACGCGTCGTGTCCTGCCACTGTCAGTTCGCCTCTTAGCAGGGCTGCTAACAGCAAATCTGCATGAAACTGCTTCCCTGCCACTGCCTCTAGCGTCCCGAACGCCAACCCATTCACATCGATTAAAATCAGTTTAAGCTACATTTATTATTTTTATTTATTTTTTTTCTCCAACCTGTATTTCCTCCTGTGCTTAGGGCAGGACCAGGTAACTGAGCCCTGTGAGGGAAAGAGCAAAGCTGATAAAGCCAATGCCCAGGTGCACACAGTGCCCAGCAGCTGCAGCATATGGGAAGTGCTGTCTTTGCCCCTTCCTTTCCATTTTGTCCTCATCCGGTGCTTCCTAAATTAATTTTTTTATCATCTTGTAAATGATGGAGCAGCTCTCTTAGGATTACCTGCATTACACATATCTTTAAAAGAGAAAGACATAAAACTAGTTAATTGCTTCAGTTATAAGAATGTGGCTTAGTTTGTGGTTTTCTGTTACAAATTTTTGTTTTTGATAAGTCAGCTGTTCTTAAAAGAGGAAAAAAAAAAAAATGCTTCAGGCTGGAAGTTGGCATGAAGGAATTTTGAGAAGAGAAGGTGGTTCTGTCCTCACTGGAGCGGAATAAATTGCCACCACAGAGCCTGGAGCGGGGCCCTGCGCTTGCACAGCCCGCGGGGCAGCCACGAGCTTGGAGCTCCTCGCTTCCTGCCCAGTCGCAGCTGGTGCTGGCTCCTGATCCGCCCCAAACCCAGGGATGTGGAGGGTGATTCCCGGCTGTAGTGACGTGCTGTTACCTGTGCTGTGCAACACCCTTGGTGCGGGCAGGAGCATCGGGCCCAGGCTTCCTCCACCTGCGGGGAGAGCTCGCAGTCCCATCCCGCTGGGATAATGTGTCGTCTTTTCCTGCGCATACCCAGAAGAACGAGAAATGCGCTAAGGTCAGGAGATGTCAAATGAACATCCCTCAGTGTTGTTAACTATTTTCTTAGCCCTCTTGAGGAAGTGCAGATTTTTAGTGTGAATTCATATGCTGAAATGTTTGTGGAAAGAATAAAATTCTCATTAAGTGATTCAGCCCTGGAATACATATAAGACAACTTGTAATTAAACTTCCTTTTGAAGCAAGTTAACAGAAGTTTTGTTAATGGTTAACATCAACATGGATGTCCTTCTTTGTAAATTTGGACTAATTAAGTCCAAAGGGACAAAATAATAGATTCTGTATGTGTTGTGCATGTGAGTACTCCATTTGCTTTTGGGACTTTTTCTCTGCTTTTTTTTCTTTTTTCCCCAAGTTCTGATTTTAATATAATACCAGAAAACTAACTCTTAGACTTTTTATTCCAAATTACTAGGAATCATTTGCCTTAATTTCTAAAGGATTGTAATTTAGGGAAATGTCTGTTGTTTCTTTGCTTCTGCTAAAATGAAGACACTTGGTCTAAATTTCAGACGACTTTTTATTTCGTTCAGACTTTTTATAAAATCTTGGGACAGGCTGGAGACTCTCGTTCACCCTAAAGTTCTGGGATTTTCTTAACTATAACACAAAAGTAGTCTGAAACAGTTCAGTTATGGATTTTCATGTTTCTTCCTCTGCTTCAGAGACCAGGACTTGACCTCAGCAGATCCTTGAACCTCCCTTTGGCTTCCGGGTTGAAGGTATCAGAGTCTGGAGAGATAGTGGTTTGCAAGACTGTTCCCAGCAGGGTGAAATGGAGTTGGGGTTCACTCGCTGCATTCCACAGTCACGTGAGAATATCTTTAATGGGCTGAAAGCACTGCCATGACTGTGCCCAACCTCTACTGCTGTAAACAATGTAGAGCTCAGAATGGTTTTTAATAGCTTTTTATTGACTGAAAGTATTGAAAGTTCATCTAGTCATGTTTTTGTAGTTTAAAGTCTTCACGTTACACTAAGTTTATCCACACAGACTGTTATAAGGCAGATTTCACCCTTGTACCACTCTCTGGGCTCCTTTGCTCAAATGTTACAGAGCTGTTAAACCTTTGCAGGAAAGCACCGTGTTGGTCACTGGAGGGAGGTGATTTGCCCAGGGACTTGCCACAAGCCTGTGGCTTAGTGTGAAGTTCTGACGTTAGCCCATGCCAAGCCCTCACAGAGCTGGTGTGATCTGATGAAACTGCTCTCAGGGGCAAAGAGGCAAGATTAATATGTTTGTTTTCTTGCACTTCCAGTACTTTAGCACTAGTGTTTTTTGGAGGGGGAGCTCTTACTAAATAAATGAAGCACATGGGTTTCCTGTTAGATGAGTGGCACGCTTTTAAAGATCAATTTCGTTGTCTTCACTCAAATTTGGAATGAAGATATCTTCTCACCGAGAGCAGCACATTCTCCAGGCTCTACCTGCACTGAATAAGTTGCCTTGCTTGACAGAAGGGGAGTTGAGGGAGCTCTTAATTAAAGCTGCTTTCTGTAGCAGCCTTAAACCAGGGCTTCCCTGCTAGATGTTTTGCAGGTGTGCACAGGACCATTTGTTTTTCCAGTGATTTGTGATCTAAATGGAAGTTGGCAAAGGTGGCAGGTTCTCCTGCCTCCTTGGAGCTGGGCATGTGCAGTTTGTGCCTTGTTGCAAGATGACCTGCAAGGAAGCAAGCTGTTACTCTCTCTACTGCAGGTAGTCCTGGGAGCTTTTTAGCTAGCGAATAAGTTGGTGTCTGTTCGGTCACATGAAAATGAGGCTGTGAATAAAAGCAGGTCATTGATTCTTTAAAACTGCCAAGTTTTTTTGCCAGCCAGTTAGAGAGCACCATTTTAAGTGGTACCACTCTGCTAACTTGTGACCGAGCCCCTCCTACAAGATGTATGGAGCAAATGTTAGTCTCAGAGTTATAAGAAATTAACCTGTGCCTGAGTAATAGGATTTGGGGAGTGAGTGTTTTTTCTCCCCTTGATTTCAAGGCTTCTTTTGTGTTCTTAAAAAAACTGGGCTTAAAGTCTCCCATGAAACCTGTAGTGGAGCCTGGGAGTATCCTGTGTTACTCAGAGCTCTCTGGCAGGCTGGGGTCAGGGTTGGGATCGCTCTGAAAACTCCTCTGAGGGCCGGGAGCTGCTGGAAGCAGGAAGGGAAGAGCTGGGCTCTACCTGGACGAGCGCCTGGGTGCACGGGAGGCTGTGGAAGTTCACTCGTCACTAGGGACGTAACTGCAGTCAGTGGCTTAACTGCACTGTAGTTGAGATGGATTTTCCTTAAAAGTCATTTAATCTGTGTTCCTTTCGTATTTTCTTTAGCTTGCTGAAATGCCAATAAGGGTAATAAGAATTTGCTTGTTAGGTATGCCAAGGAATGCATAATCTTTTTAGTGATATATTGACTGTGTTCAGGAATGCAAACAAGTGCTTTGAAAGGCTCAGTCCCTCACTGGTTTGGGATATTGAGAAAGAATTGCAGTGTTTAGTACTGGAACATTTGTGGGGCTTGTTTTGCTTTTAGTCCTGACTTTTTCTTTTTTCCAAATTTCATAGTTGTGGTATCTTGTGACTTATCGCAGAGATGATAAGGCAACTGCGTAGAAGCATTACTGCAGAGAAACATCTATTAAATAAATCTGATGTTCAGAAATATTTTAGTGCTTCCATTATTGTTGTAAAAGGAAAGCTTTTATACACACAAGAAGAAATTGCCACTATGAAGAGACTGGAGTTTAAATGAGGGAGGTAGGATGAAGTGTCATTATTCCCATTTATCAGATAAAAGAGGGAATATCTGCAGAGAGGCTGCTCATGATGGACATGAATAATAGGAGAATGAGTCGAGCATTCAGATTTCCGTAATGATATTTTACATTTTCTGTGCCGAGAGCTCAGTTTTGAGAAGGTTGAGGCTGTCTGGATTTTGAAGTCTGATCCAGAGGTAATGGCCCGTCTGCGTAGGTGCCCCTGCTAAGAACCACAAGTGCTTACAACCATGCAGGCAAATGGCATTCTGAAGGCTTTGCTGGACAAAGAGCTAAAACTTTTGGCTGTTCAACTCTGAGTCTTGGTCCTTCAGAAGCCCCTCCATGAAGACGGCAGGGGACCTGAGCGCTGCCTCTCAGGTGCCAGTCTTCAGGTTAGCAGGCCTGAAGGAGACGTGGCTTTCCAACTAATTTTCTCCTGCAGAACTTCAAGGAGTTTTTTTTATTCATCTTTCCTATAGCAGCGACAGCAAAGGCAGCATTAAACTCCATAAAAATGATATTACTAGATCTATTATAATGTCATTATCATTAGTTTTGAATACATGAAAAGCATATGAAGCAGCTTTCATGTTCCAGGCTTGCAGTGAGCACAATTTTTCCAATCCTGAAAGGTTCCAGTAGCCTTTGCTGAAGAGTTTTATGCCTGACTTTGCTAGCAGGTGGAGAAGGAACCTATTTTAGGCCTTCAAGATACATTTCCCCCCCCAATAAGAATGTTAATATGCAGTCAGCATTCTCCATCAGTTATCCATAAACCCTTATCAGACCATAATTTCTTTGCAACTGATGCAAGGCATACATTGTTTTTCACTGTTAATACTTGCTCTTAACTACTGTTAACGGATTGATTGTTGCCCTGTATGTTAAATGGAAAAATAGCTAGTCTATGTATATAGTAAAAAAAAAACAGTGACCACACCACCAAAACTGCTATATCCGGCCTGCACGTTTTTACTTGGCTATAGTTGTACTGCAGGTAAGTGGTGTTTTGTTGCAAGTTCTGTGTCCGCAGTCAGCAGGCATCCATGAGCCTCTGGGATTGTATTTCAGTTGAAGAGGCTGCTAGAAATGGCCATGCTGGGAGTCTATCAGAGCGTGTGTTTGCCAGGAAGCGGGTGCAGGACTTTGAAGACATTACTCACAGCCAGACTGTGGTCTTCAGGTCGTACAGTTGAGGGTGCTAAGCCCATAACAAAATGTAGCGTATGGATGAGGAGCAGGCCTTTCCTCTGGCACCTCTGGGGCCTCATTGACTTGGGGTTTTTTAGCTGAGGTGTTCCCTTCCCGGGGCACAGAAGGGAAGAAGGTGGAATTTGGCTGCGGTTCTCTGTATTAGGCTGAGGTCTTGCTCCAGCATGGAATAGGTGGCAGTGTTTTGGAGTATTCCAGTTTTATTGACCACATTATTCTTTCCTTACATGGATGTATTTGTTTAAACTGTCTTTAGGTGGATGGCCTGGCTTTGAAATGGCTTAGCCTCCTCTTGAATTGAGGGGAAAGTGATTAAACTAGCGTTTTAATATTGGCTTTTTGGGGTGAAGGAGTTAGCATTTGTTGTGGCCTCCCAGATTGGCAGAATGTGGCCTGTGGAGCTGGAGGCCCCCAGCTCTGTGCGTGTGGAAGGCACCTGTGTTCAGCCATGGTTTGGAGTGGAGAGAAGGAGAAGGCTCATCCCAGGTTCAGTGGGGAAACAGAACAGATCCTCCTTAGGCTGTACAAATGCTCAGCTGCCCTCGATATGGGGCTAACTGTGCCAAGTCTGATTTATAGCCCTGTCTAAATAATAGCAGTCATCCAGCATTTGCCGTTATTTTTACTGAGGTTTATGATGAACTGCAGTGAAACTTCATGAGGAGCTGCCGTTGAACAAGTGATGAGATGGTTACGGAGGGTCCCGTCTTGGCAGAGGGCAGCCACGAGGGTCTCCCTCCTGCTTGGACCTGTCCTATCGGGAGTTTCTCTTTCCTGCCCGTTTTTGTTCTTGCCACAGCCTATGGCGGCCGGCTCCTCCTCCTCAGCAGCGCCGCCTGCTCTTTGTACATGGCCTTGTCTTCCTCTGGCTGCCGGTGCCACATTTTCCCAAGCTCCTTGACGGTTTCAACAGCTGTCCAGCGCAGGTGCGATGCCCGCAGGCCTGGACGGTGGTGTGCCGCGAAGAGGAAGAAGGCGGGTAAGGGCCGCTTCCGGCGCGAGAGCCGCCTCCTTTGCCTCTTTCTCTGCCGTCTCCTCACTCCCCTCAGAGGATGTGACGTTCTCGCAGACAGCGTTGCCTGCTGCGCGTTGTGCTGCTTCGCCAGGTCTTTGTACTTCTTCTTCTCTTCCCTCGACATGGCTCTCCATTTCTCCGAGCAGTTCTTGGAAAGCTCCCTGCCGTTGAGGGGCTCGCAGCTGGCTCTGGCCCTCGCCTTGAAGGAGAGGTAGAAGATGAGATAGGAAGTGAGCCTCCTCCACGGGGACTGGGGAGCCGGGGCCATGGCCGCGGGGCGGGCGCTCGCTCCCGCCTCAGGGCTGCGTGTGCGGCGAGGGCCGGTGCGTGCCCCGGCGCGGCGCACGGCGGCCTCCCCCGCGCCCCGCCATGCTGCCGCGCCCGCCCCACGGCTGTGACGCGCGTTCAGCGCGGCCAATCCCGCGGCACCAGCCCTGCTCAGCAGCCGTTTCCATTGGCTGGCGGCACAGTGATGTCATCGGCCTCGGTGACGTCACTGCGGCGGAGTGCCCGCACGGCACCGGCAGCGGCCCTGGTGCCTCCACTGCCTTGGCATGATAAAATGTGGAGTTGCCGGTGGCGGCTCAGAGGTGGCAGCTCATAATGTGGGAATGGTTTAGTAGCAGCCCTAAAATAATTGTATGTGACAGTTGTTTCTTGGTTCCTGTCAGGATAACTACTGTAATTTGAATCTGCTGCTCCTGGACTACATGTCTAATTTATTTGGGTGGACTTCTCGTTAATTTGGAAGGTTCTGAGAGTTTAAAAGCCTTCATTAATTACATTGGAGTAAATGAAAATGTAATGAGGTTCTGCAGGCTTGTGTGGGAATGTGCAAAGGAGGTTTCCCCGGGTCTGTTTACTTGTTTTTAAAGGTTAAATTGGTGATCCCGGGGCACTGGGCAGCATTCCTGTCTGCCTTGGCATCTGCATCACTAAGAAATAGGAGTAAAATCGAATTGACTGCTCATTGCAAGTATAAGGTGACTTATTGAAGTTCCCAGTAGTGTTAAATATTCAGAAGCAGTGGATTGCATAAGTACTAAATTATGAAAAAGACTTTCCTTGTTTGGAACTTTTTGGAAGGTACAGGAGGAGGGCTGGAAGCTTACATGGAAGGCAGGTATCCTTGCTTAGGGATAACTTCTTTAATGCTGCAGCCTTTTGTTGCCGGTAGGACCTGTTTAACTGCCGTGCTGTCCCCCCAAGTCCGAGGTCGGCTTGGGCCCCTTGTCCTGGTTCCGGAGGAGCTCGTGGCAAAACCTGAGCTGCAGTGTGGCTGCTGGTGAAGCCCAGCTTGGTCAGAGCACGTCGGGGGCTGCTTTTGGCGCTCTCCCTTGGCTGCCCGTGCTTCGTTTCGCTCAGTTTCCGGTGTTCCCACAACAGTAAATGAAAGGGGAGCGTGCTTGGGCTGTTTGTAGCCCCCTCTGTCCTGCTCCTTTCGTGTCTCCCACAGGTTTTCTCCTTTGGGGTATTTGAAGGTTTCGTTTTCTTTTTTTAGTTTACTCCTTGAGCAGAGGGTGATTTGCATTCCCTTCATCTCTCCTTGTTTTCCTTCTGTTGTTTCTTTGCCTTGAGAAAAGAAACCTGCATTTGATGATTCTAGGGCAAGGAAGTAATTTCATTACAGCTTTTGGAAGCCTCTTCAGCAGGTGCTTTATTATCTCAATAATTCAGCCTAAGAGACATTCCTGATTCCCCAGTCCCCAGAGTTCAGGACTACAAATAAATCTCTTGCTCTTTCCCAGATTTGGTGTATTTAGCCTTATTTGGCCGAGTTCTTTCCAGATCTTCTTCAGCATTTTAATGTAAATGTGGAGCTGCTTGGTGAAACGGCCGTAAGGAGTGCAGTGTGTTGGAACACACTGTAGATGAGCAGGCTCCCACTTGGTTTAGGTCGTTTGTAAAATGTACTGGGAATTGAAGCCATTAATCTGGACTCAGTGGAATGTTTGCTCATGTCCCTGCATTACTCACATAATTCATCGAAATAGGCCAACTCTGTTCAAATAAATACTGGCACAGGAGTAAACATGGGTCAGCCTCAGTACCGGTTGTGCACCATACATCTTACCGGTCTCTCTACCAGTGAGGAAGTTAGGGTAGGTTTTCATAAGCTACTACAGCTGGGAGGCCTCTGGGGGATAATAGATTATAAAAGGGATTTACAACTTTCTGTACCTCGTGTCCCACAGAGGACTTGGACCTTTCCACTTTGTGGTCATGAATGAGGGTGATACTTGCTCACTGCAAAGCCTTGCCATTACTGTGTATTTCTCAACCTTTGCTATCCTGCTGCTTAGAAGTATTTATACAAGCAGACTTTTAGCTGTGCAGTTGTGTGCACAGGGAAATCTGAGCCTGCAGATTAGACAGTTTAATAAAATAGACTTCAAAATACTGCTTTATACAAATGGTAATAGTTGGATTTATGCATTCAAGAAATGGAAGTGTTACCTGATGCGAAAGAGGTCTTTGTTCAGGAGAGATTGAAGGAGATTATCTAGGAGATGTAAGTACTTCTTCTGTGATTAATGCCCAAAGCATGCTAACTGGAAAATATCCATTAATTCAATTGAAATGCAGATTAAAGGAAAAGTCATGGTTTTGTCTGCATGTTCTTTCCATGGCTCCATGCTGCTAGTAGTCATGGCTTTCATCATCTTGAAATGGCCTGGTTTTCTCGGGCAAGCAAGCGTATCTGTAGGAGGTGGCGGTCCGCCCGACGTTCCTGCAATGTTGCCTGCTCCTCCTCGTGCTCTGTCTTGCTGCCTGCAGTTCTCTTCCCTTCCGATACGGAGAACGTTTTGCGCTTGTCCCAGTGCTTCTGAAGATGGCTGCCGCCGGGAGCGGGTGCAGGGCAGCAGCTCCCCACCATCCCTGGTATACATAAGTCTATAGCACTGCAATAAAGTAGAAAAAGCGATCTGATATGAGCTTGTTGGGAAGTATAACCTAAAAACGGCTGTCTTTTCCTGATAACACAGCAAGGTGCGTTGAGTTTGCTGCATGTTTTGCTGCAGGAAGCTCACGTACAAAATGGGCTTGTTCTGCTCTGTAACGCACTTCCAGGCTCCGTCTGACAGTATTTATCTAAAGGCTCCGCTCCATCTCTATTAGCAGCATGGCTTCTTATTTCTGGAGAAATGTCTTGCTGGGCTTCGGACGTGGCAGCTTTCCTTCTGTTGTGTCCCAGTGCGCCAGTTCTTGCCGTTATCAGCAGACGCCCAAGTTGCAGAACGTGGATGACAAAGCCTAATTTTTAAAAACAAGCAGTGATTTCAACCTAGATTTACTTCTTGTTTATGACTTAGGCGATACCTTGTTGTTTTGTCACTGTATTTACTGTAGTAGATGTAGGTGTGTCCTGAGACCAGAGATACCTAATTATCAAGAAAAGAGACTTTGCCACCAGTGCTGGAAGAAAGTCTTTGTTTTGGGCCTGTTAAGATTTCCAGTCAAAAGTAGGATCTAAATGGTTTGTACGTAATAGATATATCTATATAATAGATATATATAATAATATGTAATAGATAATGAAATTTCTGTGGTATTCTAATGCCTCTTTTAAAAGTAAAAGGCCCGCAGACTTTGGCCGCTGACATGGCTCACTCATCCAAGACCTTACCTCTCTGCTCATTAACTAATGAGTGCTGATGAAGGTATGAAATTGGTTCTGATTTGCCATGGTAGGTGAAAATTTCCTGCCGGAAGAGATAATATAAATGGCAATGGAGGAGAAATTAATAATACTAGAAGACTCCATGTGAAACATGCAGTCGAACCACGCGTTTGGCTTTCCATCGATTGCCGCGATGCTGCAGAGGTCAGTGTTACTCAAAGTTATGGCCTCATCTATAGTTATCTTCTCACTATACGTTAGCTGTTAATTTTAAAAAAGTTTTTGACTGTTTCTTTAAACATGTGGAAGCAGTCCCTTGAGAGAAGCTATCGAAACACAAAGCAGGAAGATGAGAAAAATGTCTCTACTGATGATGATGTTAATTGTAAGGTAAATGAATATTGACATTGGAGAGTTCATTTGAAAAGATCAGACATGCTAAGGTGAAGAATATCTGTGTCAAATACTATGTAGAGAGAAGAAAAGTCGTGTAATGTCTGAAAGCTTGGTGTTTTTCATATAAGATCAGGGAAAAGTAAAACGTGCAGTGCTGTGTATGGCTTTGTTGGTTCTCCTAGTTATACAGTGCGAATTTTGACATTCTTTTCAAAGCTTAGAGCCTTTCTTAGGCGATTTGATTTGTGGCTGTAGAGGGACCTAATAAGATTGTGTTATCTTAAGAAAACCAGGATAGATGGAAATAATATATGGAAATAATATATCACTTCTTATTCTTATTGAAGTGTTGGTACATGCCTTCTGATTCGTGAGTGGTTTGCATTTGCTAGAAACACTGGGGTTCTCAGTTGTGTTAAACTATGTTCAAGTTTCGGTTTTAATGGGAATAGGTCCCTTTGGAGGTGTATGCGTGGCGCTCTCTCCAAAAGCTGTGCCTGGGGCGACACATACTGCTCCTTTGCCTCCTGTGCCGAAGTCAGCGACCGAATAAGACACCTCCTCGCCTTCCGCTTCCTTCCCTGTGAAAGAGCTTTCACTCGGGCGTCTGAAGGCACAGTCAGACATCATCAGCCTCTAATTCCAGACCTGGGAGGACTTGATATTGGGCTTTATAAGCTGGAATAAAGAGTAATTGCTCTCAGTAATGCATGAAATTGTGCGCTACAAGCTTGCCTTCTGCATTGCTTGGGGTCATCATGGACATTTCTCAAATAATAGCCTTTATTTTTTAGAGCTTCCCTTTCTCTTTTACCAACGGGGACATCAGTAGGTCTTGTTGCACCTTGTAGAAGGGCTGTGCAGGCACCTAGTGGTGATTAAACTGCCGTAAGGCCTTCAGCTGCCGAACCGTCTAAATGCAGAGTGCTGGTGTGACACTTGAAGGGGATGTTGCTGCAATGCGCCATGTCTCTGATTACATCTTAGGAAAATCATCTCTCTCGAGGTGTCTTGTCCTTGACCCACTAACTTTGTACATGAGGCAAATTCATCCCTTTTGAGCTCCGGCAAAATGTGCAGGTTTTCAACACCCCTCCCCTCCTTCCTTTCCCTTTTGTTTTCCTGATTGCTGCAAGCTGAGGTGACCGGGAGCAGAGCAGTGTCTGATGTGCTGAACTGGTTTTCAGGATGCTGCTAAGCCTGCTGGATCTTCAGCTGCATGTCATAAAGTATTTATTTTCTCTATAGTTCACACTATGTTGCCTTTTTATTTCTGATTGTTTTTAATATGAACAGTTACTCGTGTTTTCCACTTTAATGCAATTATACCATACTTTGCCTTTTCTCTATTCCAGGTAGCTGACAAGCTTGTTCAGCCATTACATGGTATTAAATGAAGTAATTGCAATATTAAGTTCCTTCTTCCATCCCATAAAAAAATGCTATTACAGAGTAACAGCATTATACCGCCTAGAGAATTGTGATTTGGGTCCGGAGCTCTGTAGGGGTGTTTTATTGCTCTTGGCTGCACTGGGATACCTGAGAGAGCACTGCAGACTCTCCTAATTCCCTGGCCCTGATCCATGCTCAGGTGAGAAGGGGATTCGGGGCTGGTTTCATTGGCCTCACATGAGGGACTCGCAGATGAGGTTGGTGGAAATGGGCTGTGCGCTGTTCCCTCCAGCTGACGTTGATGGCAGTTAAATCTCTCCTGCATTACCGGAGTTCATCTCCCCTAAATAAGTATTCTGAGTGGCCAGTAGCGAGTTGGAGGTATTAATGAGGCTGCTTCTGTTTTGTATCCTTGTTTAACTGATGGAAAGGTGCTTGTTTCGCTGAGTTATGTTCTGTTGATGGCATCTCCAAAGTGTCATCTTGACACGCTGTTGGGACCAGAAATGTGCAGCCCTGTCCTCTCCTGGTGTGGCGCAGACCTGTTGGGGCGGCGGTAGGTTGGAGGGCAGGCTGTCCCCTCCGCCCACCGCAGCCGTGCAGGGGGTGGCGGCATGGGGGACCGGTACCAGCCGGGCCTTCCCCCCTGCCTCACGCCCGGCCGGCCCCGAGTGCGGTTCAGCCGCAGCGTCGTGAGGGGAAAGAGCTGCAGAGCTTGAAAGCAAGGGGCTGCGTAGGGCTGACAAGCCGCTTATTGCAGGGGAATTATTTTAGCTGCTCTATGTAAATGCAGCAGAGCTGGCGTGCTGTGAATAAGATAAGATAAGATGCTGTTGGGCAAGATAACCAAGATTCAAGGAGTGCGAATTTCAGGAATGTTTCTTGATACTGCTCATGTCTGAACTGAAGGCACTTGTATTTCCTCGATAGGGAGATGTCAACCCCATGCTCAGTCTTCTCTGGGAATGAGGTGCTAGGATGCACTTGAATCTGGCGGCTGCAAAAAAAATCCACTGTGACCCAGCAAATATTTAATGACTCAGCTTGCCTTTTTGTGGAGATGTCCTAATGCACTTTGATATATTACAGTAGACAGGAAGTTGCTCCATATTTTTCTTAGGAACAATTACAGGACTAGCTCGTTAAGAAGATTTAACTCTATTTATACCAGATGGTCTGGTATACCGTGTCAGAGCACCATGAACTGGCACCATATTTGCTTTACAGAAAACAGGACACAGGAATAGCTGTTTCAAAATGCGAATAGGCACCTCCGACTCTGGCCTGCCTTTGGCTTTCTGAATCCATCCCTCCATGGTGACCTGAGACGATGAGAGAATCACGCAGAGGGAGGCTGCGTGGGAGGTCTGGAATACTGGAGGAAGACCTGGAAAAGATCAGCAGTAAGTGTAGTATTAGAAGGAAAATTCTGCCTTGCTACAGACAAAGTTAGTTTTCTACCAAGAGCTTGGTTAGGGCAGTGTTGATCTTTCTGTGAATCTTCGAAAATATTTTCATCTTTGAGGCACTGGTATTGTCAAGAACTGCTGTGGAATATACAGATGGAATCGCTGGGTGCTGGAAGGAGGTTTAGGATTCCTGGCTTTGGAAAAAGAATAGGAATTATTATTTAAAACAAAATCAAAACTGTCACAATGATACCTAGGGAAATTATTACCTGTATAGAAGATACGTATATAGGAGAGTTGTTTTTATACAAGTGGATGGCTGAAAATAGAGGTTTTGCCATATGGGAGCACTGCTCATTTGCAAGGCTGTCCAACTGTGTTTGGTGCATGGTGCAGCCGCTCGGAAACCTGGCATGGGCTGAATGTGTTGGAGGCTTCCCGGCCAGCCCGTCCTGCTCTCGGTGGCCCTGGCAGCAGGGTGGCTGTAGCGAGAGCTGGAGGGGAGGGGTGATGCCTGGGGATGGCTCCTTGCTCAGTATGTGGAGCCCAGCTGGGGCCTGGCCCCAGTCCCTTCCCTTGCCGCCTCCAGCCCCACCATTGCTGCTCTGGTTGTGCATGCGAGAGGTTGGGCTCTCATCCAGGGAATCTTGCTGAAGGCCCTGCTGTCACCTTGGGCTTTCAGCCCCAGTGCTCAGCCTCTTGACAGAAGGGAGCGTTTCTACCGGCTATGGTGACTGTCAAACACTGAAACGACTGGCCTTGCAGCTGCTCCGGGCAGGGCAAGGTGCGTGCTGGGCTGCGAGTCGGCAGTCTCTGCGTTTCAGCCACCACCGCGTTGTGTTGAGCCTGGCAAATCTTCTGTTGCTCCAGTAGCATCAGAGCACAAGGTTGGGATGTTCTCTGCCCAACCCCCCTTTTCATTTCCTTGCTTTTCTGAGAGCTCCGGTGTCCCCATGGAATTGTACCAAGGAGTGGTGAAACAGTCAGGTCAATCCAGAATTAATCACCTTTAATTATCATTATGGATGATGGAATTAATTCAGATGTAAAGCAACTTTTAGTCAACCTTGATGCATGTCCTTTGAAACTCCAACCATTAAGTTTTCCTGTGCTGTATTTGATTGGAAAGTGTTGGAAAAGGAGGCATGTCAGAAGTGATGAGTTACCGTCTGCGTTAGTGGATAGATCAGGTCTTTGCCTTCCCCTAAGGTGTACGCATTCAACCCTGCCTCAGCTGGTGCTGGTTGTGCTCAGGTAAACTTTCAGAACCCTTAATTAGAGCTGGGTCCCTGTTTCTGCTTGCACAGTCCGGAGAGTTGAGTCATTCTGATGGTCTCTCCAGAACCTGTTGGCCCCAGGATGCCAAGCTGGATTTCCTCTCCAAAACTACCTAATTTTCTATAGCCACCTAATTGTCCACATCTGTCTTGAAGCAGACAGATTTCTAGCAGATGTCTCTGATCTCCAGTATGTGAGTGGAAGGACTAATGTTTTTGTTTCAGTAGCTCAGTGTGTTACACCTAAACTCTTGCAAAACTGGACATCCTTGACAGACCTGCTGCTCGGCTCCCCAATCACAGGTGGCTCGCCAAACTTGAGGACTGTTTTCCATGTTTGTCAGTTTTGTGGGATTTGCCCATAATCTCTGCTGCTCCTTTGTGGCACAGTGAGTATTTAAAATAAAAGACAGGTCAGGCCCTTGTGACTTGATACTCCCCATTGGCCTGCGGCTCTTGTTCTGTTTGTGCTTGCTGCAGCACAATGGACAGGAGGACATGGGAAGATGTCACATACCCCCTCTGCGTGTGCGTGTGTGTGCATGTGTGTGTTATCCCAAAGCCTGCAGACAATCCGCATGGTAAGAAACGTACCACCCAGTTGTTGGGATCTGCTGGGAGTGGTCTGCTAGGTCCTGGTGTGCTGCAGGGTGCTGGGAGGAGGGACGGCCTTCATCCCAGACAGAGCAGCTGCTGCTGGCAGAGTCTGACGAGGGACTCAAGCCAATTAAATCTCTGTCACTCTCTGTCCAACTCTTGCACAGACACCAGCTAAATCTATTGATACTAAGCAGGCAGCATGACACAGCCCAAATTAACCAATCTCTTCCCTCCTCCAAACTTTTAACTGAGCAAAGTATCTTGTAAAGAGCAGATGCCTTTCACGGGACTGTTGCGTAGCTATATTATTGTATATTCTGTACGCTAACAGAGTTCTAAAGTTTTTTTGATTGCTTCTACTCTTCAGCTTGCTAAATCCTTTCCTATGTCTCTTATTCTGTCTGTGGAAGATACAAGTTCTTCAGAGACATGATGCATGTACTGCTCTGGTTGTCTGCAGCCTGTTACAAGGAGCTCCTGATGTACTGTCTAGCTTGTAGAGAATTATTTTTCATGTATGGTAGGTATTTATGGTAATTTTGCAGTATTCTTGAAATGCGTCTGACTTAAATGACTCCTGGAGATGCTGTCTTTCATTTCTAAGGCTGTGCCTGTTCTGGAGTGTGTTGGCCAGTGAGATGTGGTCTCTTGTCTAAGGCAGCAGAAAGCAGTACTGACAACCTTGGGAACCCACCCGTAGCTTTCTCCCTGGTTGAACGGAAGGGAGGAGAGTGACAGATGACAATTGTGACATTTATTTTCCTTTTCTGAAAGTTTTCACTGAGGGAATTCCTAAGTAAAATTACTATTGAGGTACTGAATGTACTGGCATGTTAAGGCAGACACAGGAGTCCTCGCCTCGGTAATGAGAACATGCCACCTGGTCCTTGGAAACAATAATTTATTTACTTGGATCGAAAGCTTGGAGTTTTCAGACTATTTTGTTAGAGCAGGCCCTTGAAATGGATTTTTAAATAATTCACCAAAAAGGATAGGGAGAGGCTTGTTTTCTGTTCTTCTGCTCCAATTATTCAATTGCCTGCTAAGCACCTCTTTGAAATGTCTCTTTTGCCAAGAGGAGCTGAGGCCATTAACATTGGTTTGAGAAGGGAAATGTTAGGGTGAGCAAAAGAAAAAGCATGCTGTTGTCTTTCCATAGCTTCATTTACAGATGTTTCTGAAGGGGCTGCCTAGTCTCTACTGCTGGATTACAAAAAATGTATAGCATAAATTCACAAACTTACAATTTATAAGCTATTTCTAAGAGGGATGGAGTTCAGCTTCTGTTTAACTGATTGGACTTTGATTTTGGAGAAACTGTCAGGTAAGATTTTCTTAGCTATATGCTCGTACGTAGCCAGTTCGGGGAATTTGCAGGTGTGTGGTGTTCCCAATTTGAGGCAAATTGATTCTGAGTGTTTCAGGTTTTTTTCCTCTTAAAAATACAGGTTTTACTGAACACAGTAAACGAAAGGTCCTAACAACTTCTGAAAGCTGCACTCGTGATGCTCGCTGTCCGTGAGTAAGCTTGTTGCTAAATCAGCAGATACTGTTCTTGGACTTGCTGTTTCCGCCGCTCCCTTAAAGTAAAATTGAATTAAATCTTCTGGTAATTTTTAGGCGGATAACTGCTCTTCTTTCTAAAGAAGTGATAACAGTAAAGAGATACTCAGTATAGAAATGAGGATTCAGTCTAACAATTCTTTGCTTTAACTGGTAGACGGCATCTCTCGAAGGGCTTTAATATTCTGGCAAAATAAACATTTATTACTTTACAGATCTAGCATTAAATGGTATAGTGTAAAATGACAATGTCAAGCCGAGTTAAGAGTCTGCTTCGTTATGAGAGATTTTCCTGCAGCAAGGTGATGTGTTATACTCCTGTAGTCACCGCAGGAATTACCAGGGGGACCACTCTGCATAAAAGACTGCTGCTTCAACACAGTCACTGCTGCATCTTTACGCCCTCATAAAAATTCCTCTCGGTGATTCTACGGATAATCTTTTTTGTTGCCTGTATTTTATTTATTAGCCTACCCGAGGCATACTGGTACTGGCCTTTGGAAGAGAAGGGAGGAGCTCTGGAGGGGCTGATTCCTGGAAGAGCGGGATGGATGTGCAGGAGGAGATGGAGGTGGAAGGTGCAGGGGGCTTGACTGAGCGTGGCCCCCGTGCCCGGTGCTACCTCTGGGTTAGCTGGGCTGGGGGGATCATTGAGCAGGGCGAATGTAGTTTGTTGTGTTGGCAGCTTCCGTAACAGGCACCTTTACATACTTAGCATTATCACGTTGAATTAGTCTGCTCATCGGGCTCAGGTCTCTGGGCAATTATAATCCTGGACTTAGGAAAACTTGGGAAAGGAGTATTTTATATATTGTATAAAATATATGACATTTAGATTGAAGATGTATATGAGGGAAGAGCATAAGAGCAGCACTGGGATCCTGGATTGTGGATTCTCTTACGTCACCTTGGACACTTTTCTTTTGGGGACCTTAGTGAATTATGCTGACTGCTTCAGTGTAAAGTGCAGAGATTTACTCATGGGCTGTCTGTGCAAGATGCAGTGCTGTCAGGCCATTTTTCTGGGAACTCTACCTAGCTTTTGTTTAATTTCTGGCCAATCCCAAAAATCTTGATCAGAGGATAGGAATATCATAAATTAAGAAAATAAACATATTCACTATTGGAAACAATCCGTGTCTGTATCTTTCCTCCTCTCATTGAGTATGATCCAGTATTTAACACTGGATTTCCTGTCTTTTATAGCTTTCACTCAGAGCTTTAATAATATTTGATATCTCTTTTTTCCCCTTTTCAAGTTTTAATATACAGGACATGTATATTTCAGTTTTATGGATCCTCAGGGAGGCCTCATTTACTACAAGTCTGCTGGAATGACCTTGGAGAGTAATTTAGTTCTTTTTCTTCCTCTGCCCTTGCAACCTCCTCGCAGGCTTAAAATATCACAGTGGTTTATAGTGGAGATGAGGCAGCAGCCTCACATTTAACCAGAGGGTGCAGGTGGGGTGCTCCAAAGACCAAGGATGTTTCCAGAGAGGGGCCTTATGTTGGATGTGATTTTCCGATGCTGTAGTCATGTGTACCTGTACAGGCAGGTTGCTGCTGTGAGTGCAGCACTCCTGCCCCGAGCGGGCTGGGCTTCGTCGCCGTTTCAGGGAGGCAGTTGCTTCCTCTGATGAGCATAAACTGCTTGCAAAGGATCATACCCTTAAGTTATAATTAAAATGTCTCACTGTGCTGCTGCGGGGAGCTCATGGCTGGAGATTGCCTGGCTCCTACCCCTGTATGTTGCAGAGCCCTATCTAACTGTGAGTTTTCATAGAATCACAGAACGCTCGAGGTTGGAAGGGACCTGTAGAGGTCATCTAGTCCAACCCCCCTGCACACGCAGGGTCCCCTAGAGCATGTGGCACAGGGTGGTGTCCAGGCGGGTTTTGAAGATCTGCAGAGAAGGAGACTCCATCTCCCATTTTCAAACCTCTTCTGTCCTACAGGCCTACAAAGTTTCATGGACCATAATAAGGAGGAAATACATTAAATTTAATAGAAATCATTCTAAAAAAATTATGATCAAAAATAAGGCAATGCATTTGCTACAGNCCACTGAGAAGAGGCCAGCCCCATCCTCCTCACTCCCTGTCTTGAGATATTCATATACATTAATCAGGTCCCCTCTCAGTCTTCTCTTCTCCAGGCTGAAGAGGCCCAGCTCTCTCAGCCTTTGCTCATAGGGCAGATGTTACAGCACCAGACCACCACCATCCATTGACTTGCTGGCCATGTGTCTTGTTGAATGTGGGAGGAATTGGCTTTGAAATAACTAGGTGCTGTTAATATGAATGTTTTCCTGACCTCCTCATGCTGTCTAATTTCAGGAGCATTGCTCTTTTGGGAATTTTCTTAATAAAATGTAGAAGAAGGTATTTTTCATAATTCCTTATCTGAGCACAGGATATTGCAACTGTCAGATACCAGTTTAAATTGGGCAACTGGAAGCACAGGATTGAGTTTTGTGATGGAGCAAGACCAAGCGATTATCTAAGGACGAGCCTTAAATGCTGCTCTTAACAAGAGAGAGAGGAGAACAGCAATGGTCTGGTGCTTGAGCAACAAAGGAAAGATGAGCAAAAGGTTGAGCGAATAGGGAGGGGTCTGGTGGGAGGGATGCAGCGTAGGACAAAACAGTGCTGCCTCTTTGCTGTTGGTTGGGATCTTTATTTGGGAATTTGAGAGCTTAATTAAAAAAAAAATGGTAGTTTCTAGCAAGCCTCTTCAGGCTTTATGAATGAGCTCTTCAGACTGTTGTATTGCTTCCTAACAGCATATATATAATTTTCCAGCAGCTGTTGCATGTGGGGGGGATTGCCAGATCTGAATAAATATAAGATTGGCAATAAATTCCCAGAAAGGCAGCTAGCAGTGTCTGGGAAAGAAAATTGCCATGGGGATGAATGTAAGAGGTAATGACAGCGGACGCAGTCGCCACAAACACGCGTCGCTGTGCCAGGGAGGCAGGGCAGGCGCTTCCTCTGGAGCAAGCTGCAGGCTGGAGCAGGAAACTCCGGATAGGAGAAGGAAGTGAAACAGTCCCCACCTGTGATGATTGAGACTCGTCTTGCCTGCAGAAGGGATGGGAAATGCAGGTTGCTGGAGGTGATTGACATGGTGGGTTTGAGCTTCAGCTTTCTGTTCCATTCCGAGAACGGAGCAGCGCTTTGTCCCGCTCCCAGCCCAGGCCACAGCGGGCGGCGCTGAAGGAGGCCTGGGAGCTCCGTGTAAGCACTGCAGGCTCTGCATTTAGACTGGGAGGGCTGTTGCCCGACTTCCAAGTTCATGCAGACTTCAAAATAATGAAAATGACTCTTCAGCCTCTTCTGATTTGATGGGAGCAGCAAGCAGGACATGCTGTTCCCGAAGCCGACCGATGCCGCCACCGTCGATGAGCGCCCGGTTCGCAGGTTGAGGGCTGGAGCTTCTTGGCCCTGTGGGACTGTCAGTCACCTGATTAGTTCAGACTTGTGCCTAGAGGCAGGAGCCATTAGACCTGACTTGCACCTGCCTCCAGGGGCTTCGGCACCGCGTGTTGCACAGCCCATCACTTTTCTTCATCTTTAAGCAGGAGATGCGAGGACTCTGCCTGCAAAGATGTATTTTGGCATTTGGTGTTATTTATCAACGGCATTGAGTTGCAGTCTTGGGTTTGAGGCTTCAGTTCCACTCACGTTCCACTGTGCTAAATGCAAAGCCAGAAAATAATCCTTGCCTCAGAGAACTTGCGCTTGCTGATGGCCTTCCTCCCTCCTGAGGCTGCCCTGCCTTTCACTGTAATTTCTGCAGTCACGGCTGCAGTAATTTCAGCACTGGCAATAATGTAAGCCTCAGCTTGTAGGTCTTGGGTCTTCGTTGCTTTTCCCCTGGTTTCTGTTACTCTCTTAAAAAAAAAAAAAAAAAAAAAAAGTGCAGCAGCTGAGGCATGAGAGGGGACACGGGCACTTGGTGACAGCCTGTGACACCCAGCTCACTGTAATGTTTTATGGCTTCCCCGTGGCTAAACTCCGGAACATGGTGTTAAGGTTGTAAGCAGCATTCGGGACCTCAGAGAGGTCACTGTGTTCTTGTATGTGACATCCTCCTTTCCACCTCACTTGTAAAGATGTTTTTCCTTCTCAAGCTTTAAAGCCTACAAGAGCCGCCCTGGAGGGGTGTCTCCTTTTCTTCTCAGATGCCCAGCTAAGGCCTTTTGGAAGTGCATCTGGTGGTAGAGGTTGTACCAGCTGAGTCCCCAGGAGAAAATGGACAGCCAAGAGCTGCTCCAGTCCCACCTGGAGTTGTGGCCGGGCTTGGCACCCTCATTCCAGGTGGCTGCTGGCCGTGGAAGATGGCAGCACTGAGCCCACGCCGCTGGGAAATGGGGTGAGTGAGCCGGGCGGCCACAGGGCAACGGCTGCAGCCACTGCTCCTGCCTCGAAAATGCCAAGGCTGAAAACTGATGGGTCTGGCAACTTTCGGGGCTCAGCCTTCAGAGTTTGGTGGCTGACCGTTGCATAAAGGGACCCTATGGCTTTCCAGCTGAATGCCTTGATAAGGAGCCCCGCGTTAATGGAACTTAAGTGCTTTGTTAGACTGAGACACGAGTGTATCTGTGCATGCAGTGATGTAAACGAATGTCGTTTATCTAGTAATAAATACAGCGTCTCTCACTATCAACACATCTAATGCTGCTTGCACTGAGAAAAACAATCTCGTCAGCCTTGATAATAAGGCAGAAAGGTTTTTAGGAAATTGTAACAAAGCTGTAGCAAATCTCTTTGGGGGATTTGCAGTGTAGCATTTAGTAAACTTCAATTGCATGAGCTGCTCTGTTGTGTTGAATTAGTGTTTGTTTTCTCCTGAATAGAGTAAATATAATCATGTTTGTTATCTTTCTTTTGATATGACTGGAATCAAATGCTGTTGCTGCAGTGAAGCTGTTACAATGTGTGCGGCAGCCTGTCTCTGCCCGCGCTGCGGCCCCTTCAGCACCCGCGTCCTGGCTGCTGGTTTGGGGCTTTCCTGGGCCGAGGGGAGCTGCTGCTTCCTGACCAACCTGAGTGCTCTGCGGCCACCTTTATTTGCCAGCCCGTATGTTTTGCTCATTGCTGCACTGGGGCTTGTGACTGTTTGGTAGCATAGAGATTCACCAGAATTCAGGAAAAGAAGTGTCAAATAATTTTGAAACATTTGTAGGCAAGAAAAAAACTGTAGAGAAATTAGATTGTCGGATCCTCTGTATAGTGTAAATTAGTTTGCCTTTGTTGTCTCCACTGGAGCTACATTGACTTATATCAGTCAAGGGTTTGGTTCAGATCCATTAAAAGATGAGCTGGGAAGCGTCACTTGAAGTGAAGAATTAAGAACTTCAGTGTAAAACCTGCCAAAAAGTATTGGTTTGTTTTTAATGTGCAAATTTATCTGGGAACAGGCAGTAATTAAACTTGACGGCGATGACGGAGGGTTTGCTGCAGCATGGAAATGCTTCCATCTTTCATGGAGAGAAAAAAGGACAAGTGAGCTGGTGAGGAGCCCTGTCCTGCCTGGCGTTAGCGAGGCGGCTGCGGGTGTGCCGTGCTGGCCTGCGCGCCGCCCCGCTCCGCTCCGCCTGGGCTCCGACCCGCTCCGGCAGCCGCGGCGTTTGCCGTCCGTGTGTGCAGGAGGGTTTTTGGGCAGCCCCACCAGGGGTGGAAGTGGGATGCAGTTATTCCGTGTCCTTGTGGAAGTCTATTGTGGAAGAAGGTGCCGTGTGAGGAAAAAACGAGGTGTAGAGGTGCTGCGGGATACCGTGAGGAATGAGCCATGCAGAAATAAGGCGTTCAGAATTAACAGTGATTAATTCAGCTGTTGGGATAGTTTAAGTAACGTCTGGATAAAAAGTTAAAAATCCAGGTGAAGTGAATAAATACAGGTGAGGTGAGTAACCATGCATAGAGGCCTGGTGAGCTGCTGCCTTTTCCTGGAGAGCTGGAGTATCCTTGAGGAACAACCTCCTTCACCCAGGACAAAAGCAGCTAATGATATTCCAGCTAACCATACGCTTTTGTCTTTTATCTCTGCGGGCTCATTGGGGAAAACAAGGAAGCTGGTGGCTGACTGTGCGCTCCGGAGCGTGCTGGGACGCGCACCCCGTGAGGTGCCGGCTGAAATGGCCCGCTCGGAGTGGGGTGCTCGGCGAGACAGCGCCTCGAGGGGACGCTCCGCGTGGGCTCTCGCCTCCCGCGGCCTCCGCCCGCCGCATGTGTTGCCTGCTCCGTGTATCCGGCATTAGGGTTCTCTAGGAAGTACCGAGATCAAATTTCTGCTAATCCAGTTTCAGGGAGGTTGAAATAGGCTCTGCCGTCTGCAGTAGCTTCCTCCCCTCTGCCGATGCTCCTAGCACGGGTTGTGATGTTTTACTGAGCTCTCTTTTCTCTCTCCCTTGTCATTCTCCCCGTGTGAAACCGAATTCAAGCAGGAACGGGGGTTGTAAAGAGATAATGATGTGTGAATGCAGAGTCATCAGCACCATCCGTGTTCAGTTATGCTAATTGTGCCAAGGGAAGGAATGGCTCCAGGTAAAACAGTTTATTTGGGGAAAAACATGCTTCACTTCTTGGTTCAGAAGAGTTTCGATGCCGTTGATCTTTTTGCATTGTGCAGTGATGGATACTGAGGAGCTGTGTTTAACTTGGAGGCTTCAATTTCACTTAAATAAAAACGCCAAGAGTGGCTTTTTAGTTCTGCTTTTTTATGCATTTGTTCAGAGAAGACAGGAGATTAAAACTGCTGTTTGCTTCCCGTGCTGCCGTTACCTGGGGTTGTCAGGCTGAAAAAGCCAAGGTGGTGAAATTTAATTTTAGGATAGAAGCTCCCTTCTCCATGGAGCTTGTGGATTGAAAAGTTGCTGAACATGGAATGGATCCTGCCTTCCATCACTGGGTAATGGTTATTGATTTTATTTTAAAAACCTTATTCGCATAGCCAGTTAGTCATTCCAAAGGCTTGGACTTCCAGCTAGCACATTGCCATATTCAGGAAGCTGAATATTTAATCCAGTGATTCATCTCTGCTGCCGAGAGCAGCTAGCAAAGACAAGGGATGGGGCCAGACGGACAGAGGGATATTGACGTTTCCCAAGTTACTGATAGATGCTCTATTAGGAAAAGAAAAGCAGAAGTCTGGAAAAAATGCAGTGGCAAAGGTCCAAAGTGCAGGGACTTGGTTTACATGACTCACTAGACAATTAGAAATTCAGTCATATATTAGGGAGGTGTTGCAAGTTCAGTGCACATCACGTAGCAGAGATGCGTACCGGGCAATGTGGGAAGAGGCGTCTGCTGCTTTTAATTAGCTCTGGGCATCTCCAGGTCTCTGCCGTGCGGCTCTTCTCGCTGAAAGACGACGAGGCAGCTTGGGGCTTACGGAGGAAGGCAGCGTGACCTTGAGCAGGCAGAGGTGCCGCCGCCGCGCGTGCGGTGGTGCCGCCATCCCGTCGCGGTGGGGGCCGCCCCGCGGGCTGAGCAGGCCGAGGTCCCTCCGGCAGGAGCTCGGGCCGTCCCCGCGTTTTGGCCTCTGCTGCAGAGCAGCCCTCGCGCCGCAGCGTTTGCATGTGGAGCCCAAGCGGCTGCTGCAGTTAACTGTGTTTATCTGTAATTAAATATTCCATTATCAATTAACCATTAATGTTTCCTCGTGTTTATCTTAAACCTGTGGGAGCCTTGCAGTTAAATTTAGCTGTCAGACCGTTTTTCACTGGACTGCTTTGTGCTGTGCGAGCTCACGAATGGCCAGGGCCCCAGGGCTGGTGGCAGCTGCCTGGTTCACGTCCCCTCTGTGCCCTGTGGGCATCTCCCTCCTGGGGTGCCGGGGTGGAACTGAAGTGAAAGCTCTGCAAGCACTTAAGCTAATTAAAAGGGAAGGCCTTTATTTTCCTCAACCAGATTCCATTAAATACTATTGTGCGCTGCCTAAAAAAGCAATTTAGTTGTGAGATTTGAAATGTTCCTCACCTGTGGAGAGGTTAGTGTGCTCAAAAGGCCTCCTGAAAGGTTGATTATTACTAGTCCTGTTTAGAAGAGAAGAGGGCGGAATTCAGAGACTGCAGGGAGCACTTGCCTTGCCATGGCTCGATCTCCACTGCTCACATCCAGCCACCAGGATCTTTGGCCCAGTGATGGCTCGACACCGTTTGCCTCCTTTTCTTGTATCTGTGGTTTGTTCTTTTCCACGAACTGTTGGTGCTGCCTGTGTATCCTGGTGGTCATTGGCATCGGGACGCGCAGCCGAGTCGGCCCTGACGGAGTCACGGGCCTGAAAGGAGCAGCTCCCCTCTCCTTGCTGTCGTTTTCGGCCTGTCTGGCTCCTGCTTCAGCGCGAACTCTGAATTGGATCGCGATGACGAGCACAACCCGCAATCTGAAACAGCAACACACACCACGACCTGCAGCCTGACTTAGCAGTGAGCTGCTTCTGTCTGAACTAAAAGCGATGGGAAGATAGAGGGAAGAAAAGGGAGGCTTGGAGAACTCTGCTCTCTCTGGAAGCTTGTGCACTGCTCGATACGGAGCTGGGAACCTCAGAGCGATTTTGTGGCTCGTTCAGTCTTTCCAAAAGCCATCCATGGCTCCGGGGAGGAACACGTGGCGCTGATGAGTTCCCCTGCCAGGAACACCGGGAGCCATTTTCCTTCCCCCCTAAATCTTCTGTAATCCTTTTGTTAGCAGGGCAGAGCGGGGGCAGAGTGCTCACTGATGGATTGTTCTTCTGTGTTCTTGCTTTTGCCTGCAGTGTTTATTCCTGCTGTTGCAAAAGCAGCAAGATGCACGATCCATTATTTTTTCTAATTGATTTCCCAAACGTTACATCACTGCACTGTTAGAAGTCTAGCTTTAAGTTCGTGTACCCAGGATCACTTGTCCACCTAAAAGTAAGAGTCAAGTACGTTGCTAGTGTGGATAGATGTTAAAGTGGTGGTGGGCGAGGGTGAAGCCCTGCCTCAGTCAGGCAAGTTGACTTTATTGTTCTCTGGATCTTATATTGGGTAATCGAATTACTGAACTCCACGCAGTTATGAAAGCAAAATTTGGCTCTGCATCCCTGAAGATTATTTATGAGGAGTTTGACTGTTGATTCAGTATGAATAATAAAATAACCTTTGGGGGTAAGAGTATTAAGTTTAAACGTGTTGTCATAACCACCAGCCGCAGTGACTTTCTCAGAATTGGTTTTAGACGTTGCAAGATTGGTCACAATCCAAAATATGATTGTTTGAACTTAGTTATTTGGAGAAGTTTCAAATTAAATGGATTCAGCAACCTTTGAGTTATTCGAGGTTGCAAGAATGACATGCAGAGTTTCATTTGATAACATGTTGCCTTTCAGAAGGCTCTGGAGGAATAAAATGAAAATAATAGATAAAGGATCAGGCGTAATCTTAATTCTGTAGCATGTTTCCAGTCGCACTTCATAATTACACAGAATTCAGCCTGATGCAGGAGTTTATGCATGGTTTAAAGTCTGTACTGTAGGTGGCAGAGATGTATTAGTTATGCAGTATAATGATCTTGGCCACTTCATTAACAAGTTGAACAGGACTATATTGAAGTTCATCTGCCATTAACAAATATGTTGCCAAGCATAATTTTGCCTTCTACTCTTTGCTTTAGAACTTATCTTTGGACATATTAAATCTGTGAAAGGCTTAAAAATATTTTCTTGGGTGTCCTCATCTTGAAACAGCGTAGTTGTAAAATTTGAAATATCCCTGTGAAATGAACAGATTTATGGAATCCTTTTGCCTTCATTCCAAAAAGAACAGGTACTGGAGTGCCAGTAACTTTTAAGTAAGTGGCGATCTATGATTAAAAAATGAAAATGGGCTTTGTTAAGGGCAATAGGATTGATAGTGGCTTTGGTCATAGTACTTCTGTTTGCCTTGCTCTGGTTAATGTTACCATTATACAGCTCAGTTCAAGGGTGCTCTGACTTAGGTGAACCTTGTTCCAGACTAAGACTTGGCATGTGACAACCCAGCCACGGACTCTGGGCTTTTTCTTTCCTGGAATTTAATAAAGCAAACAGCATTAATTGGCAATTGGGAGGGGGTAGTAGGGAGAGAACAGTGTCCAAAATGACTGCTAATAGGCTGTGGAGCTTTCCACCTCAGGTTTAATGGTTGTAATTTTCTCTGGGTTGGGAAAGATCATAAATCATTGCTTTTTGCTAGCTATTTCCAGTAAAGGAAAGCCATGTGTGCAACCCTTTTCCTTCCTCAGTTAAATTAAACATTTTTATTAGCAGGCTGAACCGAACTTGAGGGCAGAAGCAGAATGAGCTTGAGAACCAAGCTCATCTGGCATACCCTGGGTATTGGTGTCCACCGCCACAGGCTTGTTCAGTCCATGTGGTAGTGATAAGATACAAAACGTGACACAAAGCAACGAGATCAGGGTTGTTTTCTACTCTCTGCTCATCCTCTGTTTGCGGTAGGAGAGGATTTAAGCCTTGCGAGTGTCCTTTTTGACCAGAAGAGCAGTTGTGGTCCCGTGCGAGTCGGGCTGTCCCGTGTGCCCGGCTTTGCATGGGCTTCTTTCTGGGACAGGTGGCTCTCATTCAGCATCTCTTACATTCATGCAGGAGACAGCCTGAAGGGCAGGCTTTGGAATAAAGCTCACACGTCAAAATAACATTGGCCTTTTACTGTTTGCTTTCTTTCAGGTTTACTGGAATGAATCTGCCGGCCCCAGTTATCAGCAGTAAAAATTGGCTGCGACTTCATTTCACGTCAGATGGCAACCACAGGCAAAAGGGATTCAGCGCCCAATACCAAGGTAAACAGTTATTACTTAGTACGCCTATTTGCAGTGCGTATATTGCCTATTTTATTTGTTCTTTAAGAATCTATAACTAATTCTTACGTGGTTCTTGTGTATCCTATTAGCATTATTTTCCAGACAGGCATTCTTGTTCTTTCATTTCTGGTGCTGGGGCCGTGTGTTTTGTGAATCCTCATGTGCTCCTGGCAGGTTTGTTTGCACTAGGTGCCTCCTTAGCAGACTGTGCTGTGGCTTCAGCAGCGCAAAGCGGGTGTCGCAAGGCCAAGGGCAGTGCAGAGCCCTGCTTGGTGACGCTGCTGCAGCGAGAGCCGCCCTAGTCTCTCTTGAATGAGGTGCAGGCTCACCTGTATGTGTTAGTCATTTGGAGGGAGGTGAGTTTCAGCATTGGGATCTTAAGATGCTGCTGAGATAGAGGAAATGCTGATGTGGGACACGAGTCGAGTGGACGCGAGATGCTGTTACGTGATTGGGAGGCAACTGCAGGAAACTGCAATTTAAAGATTTGCCAGTCTCATAAACTGGAAATCAAACCATGGCCTTTCCAGAAAGGATGCTTCAAAAAAATCAATTAGCTCTGCATACAGCACTCATCAGGGCATAAAAGCAAAAGCAGCATCATCTCTGGGCTGTGATCTTGCCAGCAATGGATCTGTGGGTAAGATGGACAGGCTGGGGGCAACTCTGCAGCATAACGGGATTACCTGCAGTGGCACGGGGAGGAGGCAGGAGCGCAGCGCAGAGCGCGCTGTGCTGGCACTTTGTTGCAGGGCGTTGTTTCGTTGTTAACTAGTTTGTGCAGGAATATGCAATAGAGTTCACTGGGATAAGAAATGGAGGAAGAGGGGGATTTGGCAGTCTTTTAACCACCTGTGATACAGAGAGGGGTGGTCAGCAGAGGCCTGGGAGCTGTGCTGAGACCCCGGCTCTTGGTCCTTTGCTGTGGCTGAGGAGGAAGCTGAAACGCGTGTCCAGGGAACTGGCCGTGTTGTTTGGAACTGGCAGGACCACCCTCGCAGAGGGCTTGAAAGTGCCCAGTGACTGCGGCCACCGTCATCCTTTTCCTTTCCTTTCCTTCCTCTATAACCACAATTTTTAAATATTTAAAACAAAATCTTTGTTTTTTTTTCTTAATAACCGAACCAAATGTGTGCAACTGATGGCTCTTGATATGACATTTTCCTTTGCAGTCATGATTACTGCTTTCTATTAAAACATCTGTCTGAATCATCCTTTTTTTCTTAAATAGAAAAGTGAAGATTAATGTTATAATTTCCTCTGATTAGATAAATGTCAGGGGGTTCTAATCTAGCGTCCTCCTTGGAAACTGTTAGATATAATGAGCTGTACTTTTATTATGTATTTAGTGCTTAAAAGATGAACTTAAAAATGTGTTCTTGAAATGGCCTTGAGGCAGGACCTCCACATCACTGGCACTCCTCCATCAGGCACTTGTGTGCTGCACTTTCGGTACTGAGATTTTTATATATGCACGTTTTTCCAAAAAAAGCAGAAGTTCCTTTGAGACTCCGGTTCAAACCATCCAAGTGGGCAGTTGTGTTCATGGCCCATCTTCAGGTTTGTCCTCAGGTTTGTACTACCTCTTAGAGGAGTTTTTGATACTTCAAAACAACCCCGAAAGCACCCACCAGACACGCAAATAGGGTTGTTGCAGTCAATGCGTTCAGAGACCATTGAAGATACCAGTGCAACTCCAGAAAGCGCAATGTAAATCTCTTTAGAGGAACAGAGACTTGCTTAAACATAAATATTTTAAATAGAGATAAATAAATAAATAGATACAAAATGGGACAGGTAAGGCTATATCAAGTAGAGCCAATAAAATGTGTTTTTAGCACTAGAGATGTAAATTGACCTTGGGATTGTCTAAGAAGAGGAAGAAGAGCAGATTAGAATGAATCTGATTTCTTGTCTCCCAGTGATATATTTGTAATTTAGTAACATCCTACATCCTCTGAGACAATATCTGGCTTTGCTGATAATCTGTAAGAAACTCGTTCTCCTTCCAACTTGTTTTACATTGATGTTTGCTCTTGGCAAAACACTTTCTTTGTACGGTGCCTTTCGGCTCTTTCTAATCCATGCACTAGTTTGGAAAACTCTTCATGAATGTGGAAGCAAGGTTAGATACAATCAGCCTGTATGCAAGTTCTTCTCATGTTGAATATAGTAAATTAATTCCCTTTCAGAGAGATTGGAGATGTTTTTCTAGTGCTTTCATATAAGGTGAATCTTGCAGTCTTGCAAATACTGTGTTCCTACCTATCATGAAAACAAGTGAAAAGGGACCTATAGAGAAGTCAGTGGGTTGGATTTTTTTCCCCCTTCCTCCTCCTGTCTATTACTCCTTCCTTCTTTGTTCCTCCCAAAGGCACAACATACCTGCAAGTGATAAATTAAACTAGAAATGCAGAGGACAGGCAAGGGGATGCCTGGATTCTAACCCCAGCACCATCCCTTTCCTTCTTAGTGACGAGATACTCTAAGTAAGGTAATGAAAGAGCTGCTGAATTTAAAATGATGCTAAAGAGATATAAATGATGATCTGACTGTTGCAGTCCATCTCTCCAGCATATATTTCATTACATAAATAGAATCCCAAATTGCTTTCTAGCTGATTGTTACCAGCGTGTAATTGCATCTTTTATTGATCTCTGCTCCCCTTTCCCTTCCCTTCCCTGTTTGTCCTCCACCCTGAGAGGGAAAGATGAATGTCAGCGAGTTTCAGCCCGCGGGAGCTGTGACACAGTGCTGAATATCAGTAGGCAAGTTGTCTGTAGCAGTGGTCTGTTAAACTATTTTCTACATACTACACCGCAGAAGTGGCATTTAAGGATAAATATTATCTATAAAGACAGATGTTTCATCTTTTGAAGATCTACCAGTCCTCATCTTGGATCTCATCTTTGGGCCTTACAGTAGGTGTAGCACATGCTGTGCAGCCTCTTGGGTCTCCTGCGCAAAGCAAGAGGCAAAGCAGGAATACGGCAGCATTTGCTGCAGACGCTGCCTCCTAAGGCAGCCTTCCTTGAGAGCGGAAGGCAGAAATGGGGCGAGTTGCTGCAGTTGGGCCCTGGAACACTCCATGAGTGCTGTGGCCCCCGCCGAGCCGCTGCCCGGCTTTGCCACCCAGAGGGGCCCGGAGGCTGACTTGGCTGGTGCGTGGGGAGCAGCCTTGGTTGTTGGCGGCGTGTCGTGGGGGGCTGCACAGAGGATGGTTCGTAAAGCCCCTGGCTGCCTGCAGTGCCCCACAGCTCTGTACAGAGCAGCGAGGCGCGTGCTGCAGAGCAAGGAGTCGTTGGACATCCTGTAACAGCTCAAATTCAGCCACACGCGCTTGGGCTTGCCCGGATTTGATCACCCGGGAGGGAACGTTGGCCACTTACCTCTTTGCTTGCTCCTGCCGTCTTCACGATAGCCTTGCCTCCATCCTCACTGTTCTACCTGGGCAGACGCAGCTTCCCAGCTCCTCCCGGAGCTGCAGTTTTTGCAGCCCCTTCCTTGCTCCCTTGATGTCGCGCGCTTGTGGAGAACACCAAGATCAGAAATCTCCTGGTGGCAGCAGGCTCTAGTGCCAGGGAGGGCCGTTGCCATTTCAGGTGTTCAGAGGCCTGCTGCTGCTTCTCCCTTGCTGCGTGTGCAGGTGGATTACGCTGCAAGGGAAATAGCTTGATTCAAGTCAACATATTAGTATTTTTTTTAAAAAAATATACATCAGATTAAAGATACTAATGCCCATAGGAGAGTTATGAGCAGCATAAGTTCTTATTCATGAATGTTTTTAAGCTAATGTGGACCTCATTTCTAAGCGTTAACTGCATTACTTACAGAAAAGACAAAGCTGTAGCCACGTAACATACCAAAAGCTGCAGCTCAACATCTAGCACAGAAAACCATTACTTTAGGTAAGCTTCAAGGCACCATGCTTGACATCTCCCTGTCTGATGCTCCTGCAAACAGATGTTATTAACAGATTTTTTTTTGAACTGCAAAAGCATGATTAAAAAACTTGTTAGTTATATTGGTAATTTTTCTTGACAACATTGTCTCAGAAATGTGCTAATTTAGAGATGAAAGTAAGACAAGATAAAGAACAAGAAACGAAGATTTTGAAGTGGAAGATGGGTCGCTTTCTTCCGTAGATAAAATCTGACTCATCAGAGAAGGGATCCTACAAAGTGATTTTGGATATTGTGCTTTCAGATGTGAAGTTTTTCTTCAACGACGTTAGCTTCAATAATGCCAGTAAAAATTTTGCTGTTCGTTAGTCAAAAATATCTGACTTTATGCTATAGGGAGGAGTTGGGTGCCTCTGCCTCGGACAGCATGTGCAAAACCCTCTTGGGTGGAGAGAGCCCTAGCAGCAGCGAGAGCCATGTGAAAGTGAGCGCTTGCTCAGAGGGCCTGTGAGCCTTCATCTCGAGAGGAAGGACGGGATGCTCTTGGGCTGTAGGGATAGAAATCTCGGTACTACCCTCCTCCTCTAGCTGAGGTTTAGCGAGGGAGGGCAGTGGTTGCAACAGGAGCCCGGGTAGGGGCTTCATGCACGTTTGGTCTTTGATCTGCTGATGGCTATGAAGAGCAAGTTTGTGAGTGTGTACTCTTCTTTGTCAATAATGCGGTTTTAATGTGGCTCTATGGCTTTGAAATCTTACTGGTTTTGTGAGCGTGCTGTTTGTTTAGACCGCATGGGGTTACGGAGTGTTCATTTGAGTGCTGTGTTCCAGAGTTGCAGAGAAGGACTTGACTGCCTGATGTCTCTGTGTACTAACTACAGCAGCAGAACTGGGTGGAACTTTGCCCAGCATTAGACTTACAGACTTCTTCCTTGGCATTTCCCATTACAACTTGCTAAGCGAAACAGACTGGATTAGAGGAGGTGGTTGCTATTCCCAATCTCTTTGTTCAAGTTGGGTAGTTTTGCTCAGATCTTGATGGAGGTAGATGAAAGTGAGCCCTAATGGCTTTGAGGGCTCAGGACACTCGGGCTGTGCCGGAGCCGAGTGCGGCCTGCGGAGCTGGTGCCAGTTAAACCGAGGAGCTTTTGGCTCGGGGAGGGCAGGACCTGTTAGCTCAGGAGTAGCAGAGAGTTCACCAAACTCCAGGTTGAGCCAGTCTGTTGGAGGAAGATAGAAAATATCCCGAGGTGTGAGTGGTATGTAGTTGGTGCTGCATTTTTCTTTTACAATAATCCCTAATACTTAGGCTAACCTTTTCTTTGTTTAATTCTCTCTAGTCAAAAAACAAATCGAACTGAAGTCCAGAGGGGTGAAGCTAATGCCCAGCAAGGATAATAACCAGAAGACATCAGTATGTAAGTTCCCTGCTCCTCCCTACACTCTCTCGAATGGTCTCCTTGCACATTTCATTTGATTTCAGTAATGTCTAAAACTTTGTCACTCTTGAAAGTTTTAATGCTTCTCCCTCTCCTCCCTCTGCATTACTGCATCACTCCTTCCAGTGCTCTATTCACAAGCATTTACTAACCCTTCGGAGTGGGAACACAGGGGACTGGTGTGTGTGCATTTGATATATACTGTATGCTTCCTGCTCAGGGACAGCCTGGGGTTCATTACTTTTGTCGTCTTTTAGTCTGGAAAGTTTCAAAAAGTGAACAATTCTGAAAATTGAATTAATATTTCTGTTGTAAAATTAAGAGTTGACATAAGGAACTACAGAAAACCTAGGGAAGCAATAGCAGTGTCTTGCTCTTTACATTTTATTTAATTACTGCTCCTTGCAGAAAAATCATACCGCTTTTCTGTGTAAAAACGTACAATACCAGCTTTAATGGTTGCCTTGTTAAGTTACTCTCCTTAAGCATGTCCTGTAGGCCATGTCTGTAATGGGGTGCTCAGAGTATTGCTTTACCACTGGTGTGATTTCCACTTGTAGTAAGTGAATCCATTAGGTGTGCTTATCTTCACCGTTCTCTGATCAGAAGCTGTTTTGCACGTAATTCTAGACAGATGTCTGGACTCTTAGGAGAGTGAAGAGGTCTGGACTATGTGCTGAATTTTATAGAAATCCAAATGGGAGCAGAATGTGGCACTTAAAATAGTTTTAGAGTAAAGGATATAATCTTTGTGTTGCATAGTCCATTAGACCCATTTAACTTCCTGAATTTCAGGTGCAAAATTCAGTTAAGGAAAATGAATGAACTGAGTTTAAAAAATAGTTTAAAACATCACTCACTGTCATTGGAAAATGAAGTCAACTGGCTTGTAGGCTCGCACGAGAGGGCTTAGAGTCTCTGGTTATTCAGGAGAAAAACTCCTAAATACCCTAGTGCAAATTGCCCCAAATCTCCAGAGCAGAAAATTGTGGGGCTTGTTTAGAGAAAATTAATTTTCAGGAAAACCTGTGTCTAAGAGGTTCCTAGTCCTGTGAAATGTTCTTGACAAGAGGAATTCGTTCAACCAATTTTTAACATATTATAAATAGTTCACTTAACGGAGAAGGAGATTATATTGGAAAATACCCCTGGGCTTGTTGTGTGAGCTCTGGAGCACCAGCAGAAATCGGGAGCTGTCTTGGACCCTGCGGTGCACGGGGGTCTTCACCGCGTGCAGATATTAACTTGCTTTGGAAATGCTTATTTACTTTCCATAAGACTGTGGATGTTGTGGAAAATACAGGGTTTCCATTTCTCCTTTCTGGGAACGCTGGACTGCTGCGCTCTGGGAGTTTCACCGACTGTTGTCATTAGGAACCCAAGGGAGGTTGCAGGGGAGATGCCAGTGTCACCATGCAGCCCATTCTGTCCCAGTCTTGCTCCACGGTGAGGGCCCAAGTATGGGCAGTTGCTGCAGCCTCTGCCCAGGCTACCCTCACCTGATGGAGAGAAGACGTCAGCCTCCAGAGCTGTCAATTCAGCATCCTGTGTTGTGCTAATCTTGTGGTATTTGATAAGGCAAACAGCGGAGTGCAGGAAGGCAGCTTAGCCTGAAAGCTATTAAGCTGCAATAATACATATGGCCATAGTGCTGTGGTCCAGTTCCTCTCATTTCCAGCTTGGTGCCTGCCACAGCCCTCATGTCTCCAGCCCCTTCCATGAGGGTGTCTCTCCCACTGTGTCTGGGCTGTAAACCCAGATTAACTTCTATCTTGCACAGCCTTCTGCTGTTACACTTCTGTTACAGTAAATTTTTACCTTCAGAAATGCTGATTCCAGCGAGGATGTTTCCAGAAAATAGTTTCTCTTCAGAAAATGGAGCCCGAAATGTTATCTTCCTTTTCCTTTGCTTTTTTTGGCTTGCCTGGCTAGCCATGTCCCATCTTCCCTCCAGCTTTCAATGCTTTAGAATCTGTGTGCACCTGAGAATAACTCTGCAGGAGGAAGGGACTGATTAAAGGTCCATGAAGTTTGGTGGTTGTTGGTCTTATCATTTTGTGTGGCTTGAATGTATTTTAGAAATTTCTGTGTCTCTTAATAAAAGCTAGTGCTTCACCATGCTTTATTTTCAAACACTTTGCTACTACTCTTGTTTCTGAGTAAATTTTGCATCTGTCTTAAAATTCGCACTTGAAAAATCAATGGGCAGAAAAGATAGCTTGCAGCTACCTGTTTTAATATCCTGCAGGTTTCTCAGAGGATTTTTACTTTAGAATTATAGAACCATTATGGTTGGAAAGATCATCGAGTCCAGCCGTGAACTGTACTTTGCTGAGTGGAAGCTGTGGTTAACTATCAGATCTTACCTGGCCAGATTAAAACTTGTGTGTATCTAAGTGGAGGCAACGTGTATCCACATCATAATTATTCATATTATTTCAGGAAAAAACCCCTAAAATATGGAATTTGGAGGGGAGGTGCTAATTGCGCATGGATGAAGCCAAACATGTTTCTTTGAAATTTAAATTGAGTCCTTCATAGTGTTCACCTTCTCTAAAATTAATTGGGCATCTTGCTTTAATCCTTTTTAGAGGGGAAAGAAATACTCTCTGGAGAATAAGCTCTAAGAAATATGGCTTTAAATAGAGTTTGCCTATAGGGTACTGAGACACACTTCCTGCATTTGCAGTACTCTGTAAGCAATGGCAAAGTTAGAACATTGCGTGTGGTGTGTAAATATGTATATTCCATGTTCATACTGTATGAAAAGTATGGTGTTTTTCTTAGTGAAGGGAGCTCTAAGGTGGCTTTTCTCACCCTGGAAATGGACTACTGAATATTACGGGAAAGGATCATATGAGGTAGTGCAAGCTCTGTGTGTCTTTGGATCGGTCTGTGTTAAACGCACAAGTGCAAAATCGTTTTGGGAGGACTGACCAATTTTAGGTGCCAGCCAAGTGTGCAGAAGCTGCTGGAAGTTCAGCACTGCAGCAGAGCCGCTCTGTGCAGCGGATACCGAGCCGTGAGCGTGTGCCCGGGCCGTGCCGCGCTGCGCGGCGTGCCGGCAGCGTGGAGCCCTGGGAAGCGGGCCTGGCGTTTGCGCAGGAGGCACCTCCGCTTTGGAACGGGGGGGCTCTGGGGCAAATGGGACCTGCTGCAGGAACGCTCTTTGCAAAGGAGGATCTTGACAATCTGAAAGGCTGTAAATAGTTCTGTACTCGTATCCTTCTCCTGAGCTGTTCTGATATAATGACAAGGAATGAAATAGGGGGCGAGACTCCCCCGAATGTGAGGTTTCCAGAGGTCGGGAGATGCCTCCAGCACTAGGGTCTGGGGACGCGTGTGTTGGCGCTGGCGCTGCCCTTTGGAGTGCACCTGGCTGCTGGCTGCCTGCTGGGCCGGGGCCGCTGGAGGCCCCCGTGGATGGGGAGGCAGGGAGCCCTGGGCAGGGTGAACGTGGCAGCTCTCCCTAGTTTAGGACTGAACTCTGTAATCCATTAACTTCAGCAGATGCTTGCGGGGAGTAACTTCAAGCCTTAGATCCCAGAGGATAATTTAACCTCTCCAGAATAACTGATAGCTGCTAATTTTTTTTCCCTCCCTCAGTAGAAGAGTTCACTTGGTTATTTTTACTGTGTTTCTCATGCTGAAAAACTTTTCTCTGTTTTTTTTCTTTTCATAAAAAATGTTTTTAGATGCTTCTTTCATCTTGTAGCGTATATTTAGCACTCAAATTCAATTAGAAAGAATGTCCCTTGGGAATCTATCCATGAACTTTCTTTATTAACATGAGGAAGCACAGAGAGCTAAAGAGTGTTCTGAGTTCTTCGTTCAGCAGATGGGGTGCATGGCTTGGACAAACAACAGCCATAACTGGTTGCTCCTGAATGCATCACAGGGAGGTTGTTGAAAACAGAAGGGATTAACGAGGGGGGAAAGCACCTCCGTGGTTCAGGGGAGAGAATCCTTGAGGCTGTAATTTAAAAAATTGGGCAGTTCATCACACTTTCAAAGATCTGTTGTTTTCCTAGTAACCTTGAAGAGCTCATTGAAATGATAAGCTGGGGCATAGATCAGTCAAACCCTCGGGAGGATGAACACAACCGACAGCAGGTTCACAGCATAACAAATATGGTTTATAAGCTTTTGTTTGGTCATGGTCATGTATAGGTGCTTGTAATAAAAGCCAGAAGCTAAGTTTCCCTAAGTGACCATTGAATCTCTCCTTCCTATTTCCTCTCGTGTTTCTGAATGGTTTCAGCAAGTGTGAAATGGAGGCACCTTTCCTTCGCCAGCCTCGCTTGGAGGACAGCAGGGTTTAGATGGAGGCCGGCTGGAGAGGCTGATGGTGCCTGTGTACGCTATAGACGTGTCTCCTGCTGGATGTGTTTTTGCTCTGCAGAAGGTGTAGAAATAAGAAATCGTAGCACTTTTACTTGAATACCGTATGGACGTGGGACTTAAAACGCTAGGTTGTGCGCGCTGTTTTAAACCGTCGGTTTTTCTTTGAAGCCAGCTCTGTGTACGTGGCGGTGGCAGCGCGTCTGCGTAGGCGGGCAGGGATTGCAGACCCCCGCGGAGCGGAGTCGCTTCTGTACCTTGCTCAACCAGCTATGTGGGGGCTGTTTTATGTGGGTCCTAGAACATCTGAAGCTTCTGGCCCTAGAGCAAAGGAGCCAAACTGCAAAATGTGTACAGCAAACTAAAAAATCCTTTCAATTTTCGGATTTCGAAAAGACTGTGGTTTGTGGCATAATTCCCTTTTAAAAACTGTGCTTTAATAGGCCAACTCTTGGCCTGGTTTTCCTGGTACTTGTTTAGATTCTGGTAAATCGCAGAGGGGGTTTCTTGCCTTTGTGTTACTGCTCTGTGAGCTGGGGGGCCGTGCTGTGCCTGCCCCACTCCGCAGACATGAGCGGTGGCAGCAGAGCTTTGTCACTGCAGAGCGCAGCCCTCAGATACCAACGCTGTCTCATGCTGCTCTCTTGCCTGTGTATACATTTTTCCCAATGACTGAGCTTTACATGAAGTTATGAAAATGCTGCATTATGCAAAATAAGGAAAATAAGGGATCCCCCCCCAAAAGCCTCTCTTTTGCCTGACTATTTGAAGGCAGGAGCAGCCTGGGCCGTCCCGTCGGGATCAGGGCTCTCTTGGGGGCTGCAGCTGCAGTCTCCGCAGCGGGAATTACCTGGGCAGCCAGATAGGACAGTGGAACCTTCTGGCACAGCCTTGTCTGGGGAAGTGCCCTGTGTGCCTGTGTGGGGTCTCCATGCCTGCCCCCTGCCCACCCGTCTGCTCCAGATTATTCTGCAGGTGGTTTTTTGGTAGAACTTGTGGTGCAAAATGGAAGTGAGCACATGCATTTCATCCGTGCCAGGAGCCCCCAGGTTTCACTGAGGCCAAGTCGGTGCTTGTTTGTGCCGTTCCATGGCTCAGAGGTGGGATGTGGTGACAGGGAGAGGCAAAGCAGAGGTCTGAGGGGTGCTCGGGGCCTGGGAGCACTTCCATTAAGGTTACTCTGTAAGAGTTTGCCTATGTTCAAACTGAATCACTTGCTTTAAACTGCTAGGCTGCCATCTCCCTCTCCTTGCTTGGCCTCCTTCCGGGCCAGGCTCCTCGCCGGGACGACTGCTGCTTCCCCGCAGGGTTGTCAGCCCCGCTGGTGCCGCTCGCACGGGCTTGGCGGCCGGCTGTCACCTCCGCGTGTCACAGGTGCTCGATTTAATCACAGGCTGCAGAACCGGACTGTATAATTGGTGTAATTTTGCAAAATGAAAAAGAAAACTCTTTTCAGAGGTACTTCTGTAGCGGAATAGAGGGAAAACTGTCTCCCTGGCTGGCACTTACTGGAAACCACTTTGGTGTTTAAGCTGAGCTGAAATTATTCCAGTTAAACTTTTTTCCAAAGCTGCATTTTTCTAAACATAATGGAACATGTTCAGGGTTTTGAGTTACCAATTGCCATTTTTCTCTTCTCATCCACCAAGATAGTTGATAAAAGAATGTTTCTTTTGCTATTCTGTCTCTGTATGTGCTGTTTTTGCTTTGTAGTAACTCAGGTTGGTGTGTCCCAGGGACATAATATGTGTCCAGACCCTGGGATTCCAGAGAAAGGCAAAAGAATAGGCAACGATTTTAGGTAAGCCCTCGTGCGTGTGTGTGTGCATGCTGCAAAGCGCTTGCTCTGCCGGTGTTGTGCTGCCTGCCATCGCATAGTGGCCCCCGTAGAGAACCCTGCACGCCTCTCCATGTGCTGTGTCCAAGAGCTTGCTGAGACGGCGCCGGGAGGGAGGAAGTGTGTACGAGCGGTGCGCGCGTGCGGGTGAGGCAGCGTCATGGCTGAGCGTCTGGGATCTGTCCTGGAGGCTTTGGGTCTCTCTCTCTGAGTGCTCCTTTCCCTAGGCCCATGTAACCACAATCACTGCCCTCCTCCTCTCCAGTGCAGGAAGACCCATGTAAACACCAAGTGAATCCTTTCTCAGATTAGTTTAAATCCCAGCATGGCCCTGCCCCTAGTAAATTTGAGGCAACTTCACAAACTGCTGGTACAGCACCTTGTCAATAAGTATATGTGCCGCTGGATAATTGTTTTCTTATAAAGTTTTTAAAAAGTGCTGTTATCCCCTTGTAGTTACTAGCCTTCATTTATAGTGTGCAGGAATGAATCAGCCTGTTGTTAGCAATGGTAGATCAATATTTAATTTTATTTTGCTGTCGATGGCTGTTTTGTTCACTAAAAACGTCTTTCCATTTAACCTGAAAATATTAAGTTCTCCTGAAATCTGAAAAATAGATTGGTGGGGAGAGGAAGCAGGGAAATAGGCTCAGAGCTCTTAAATACCCTTGGATAAATTCTTAGCCTTGTTTGCACCAGTTGGGCAACATTGGCATAAACCATTGAAGGATCTGAATCCAAAGCGATAGAATAAAGAAGTGTTTTAGTAGTAGGTAAAGATATTTTAATGAGGAATGCTCTGTGCATCATGTCCTGGGTCCAGAGCCTGTGCCCAGCACTGAGTAAAGCTCCTGCTTCAGTCACACTAAGGTCCCAAACGTGATCTCAGGCAAACGGTGGCTGGAGCAAGTGCCCGGGGCGAGCGATCCACCGGCCCTCACGTGTCTCTGTTGTTGCCTGGGGGCAGGATGTGCGCTCTGTTTGCCGTTCCAGATAGTCTAAAAACACGTCAAGCTTGTTTCTGCATAAACGTCTCAGTTGCTAACGGTGCGTTGTGTTCTGTCTGCTAGGTTAGGATCCAGCATCCAGTTCACCTGCAACGAAGGCTATGATTTGCAAGGGTCCAAAAGCATCACCTGCAAGAGAGTGAGTGACATAATCGTTGCATGGAGTGACCACAGGCCAGTGTGCAGAGGTGAGAGGGAAAAAAGATTTTACCAAGTTATTAGGACTAATGAGAAAATCCATTCCATTCCTGCATCTCCTATACTGTCCTCAAGTTTGTCATCACTTAATGACTGCTTTTTTCTTCTAACTTACTGCATTGCCACTCACAATAGTTTTTAAATGGATGTTTTCAGGTTGCCAAGGCCCAGCCTCATCATGGAGGATACTGTGTTGTACCTCTTCCCTCTTCATTAAGTTTACGTAACTTATTTTCAGAGGCGGCTTCCTGCAGCCTCCTGATTCTTTGGCTTCTTTTTGCTTCGATCTTTCTTCCCTTTGGCTGGTCAAAGTTGTACTCTAGCAGTCCTGCAATGAGTTTGAGGGCTGTAGGAATAGCTGGTATTTTAACAGGGGGCATTTGGGCTGCCACTACTCTAAGAGCTGGCTGTGGGAGGAAAGATGAACAAGTTTTTCACCCTGCTGAGCTCTTTCTTCTCTTAAGATGTAGGTGCTCAGCAACGTCGTGCGGCTGTGTTTTCCAAAGTCTGTGTTAGGCAAAGGACCCAGCTGGAAGACTTAGCTCTGTACTGCTGCCTCCTCAGCACCGTGCTGGCTGGGCTTGTATCGGGAAAGGGAGCTTAATTCTGCCAGCTTCCTATTGAAAAATAATTCAGATTTTCTTATCTTTTAGAAAAGACGATTCTTGTTTTACATTGAAGCATGTGTTTCACATAATATGAGTTCAAATTTTCAGTCTTTGAATATAAGCCTGAGAAAGATGGTATTATTTGGCTCTACAGTTATTTTATTCCAAAAATTCAGATTTAAAGAAAAAAACTGTTCCTTTGCAAAATGTAGCTAGTAATACTATTTTCATTAACTACGGAGATGGCTGTAGTTATAAGTGATTAGCTCTTTAGCCTGTGGATTCTGTGACTGGGAGCAAGGCTAGGTAAAAGCCTGGGATAAAGACCTTGGAAAGCTAAGGTGGAGGGAGAAGCTTATAAATGGAAGTTCCTTCAGATAGACTGGTAGCGTGGGATTACTTGGCGGGTGGTTGCAAACTGGTATTATCCTCTTTGTCCTGCGGCACAGCCGTGAGTTGTGTGTGGAGGGAGTTCTCTTTCAGTGGAAAGTCAAAACTGACCCCTGTTTTTCCCCCTCAACCATTTTGTTTTCCATTTATGTGTGTGTGTATATATGTATATAAATATATAAAATGGCATACATATTTGTGGTATTTGTAATGCTGATAATGAGCAACTTGTAATATTTTAAATGAAATCCCTCTAAGGCTCTTAAAGTCTTTTTTTTTTTTTCTATTCTTTTTTCTTTAATGTCATCTGCAGAGTTTTGCAAGGCTTTGGAGTCCCATCTAATTCTTGAAAAAAGACTAGAATAAATTGAAGACTGTAAGAGGATATTTGGCATAAATATATGACACTAGAAAGGAAATTTATGGTGTCCTCTTGCAAGAGATAAGAAAGGATTTGCCTGCGTTATTATAATTCTGAGAATCAACTTTTTTTCTTCCTATATATAACTTTGGGGCAATTTCTCTTTCCAAAGTTTTCTTTTCCCTTTTCAATATCTACTTTTACTAAGCTGTTTATAAGATGCTCAGCAGAGCTGTCATCTTCCTTCTTTGAGACATTTGCATCAGACTGAATTCAGCCCTTGCCTGTTAAATGTTTGCTGTGTGATGCTTCTGTTGCCTGCATGAAGACAGGGAAATCTGGGCTCCCTGGGACATTAAAAAGAGACGGTGTCTCAGCTGGAGTCTTCATGTGGTCGTTGTGACCTTTCACGGTTCTGGACATACAGCAGAAGTCTTTCTCCAAGGGCTTCAGTAGAGAAAATAACACTAAATCAGTTTAAAAGCTAGAGAAAGGCCTGGTGGTATGTTAGTCCATATCTTGTGAAAGACTCTGGAAATAATTCAGTCTCTTTAGCCCAGATAATTCCTTTGTCTCTGATAATACAAAGATGAAAATGTATCTTCTTAAAAACATAATGAGACAGCAAAATCTTGATTCTCCCCCACTCCGTGCTGTGTGTCTCTACTTCTGTGTCCCGCCTGAAGAGCCAGACACCAGTCCCTAAGACAGCAGTGCTCACTCCAGCCGTCCTCTCTTCTTCTTCACAGCCAGGATGTGTGATACGTACCTTCGTGGTCCGAGCGGAGTGATAACTTCTCCCAACTATCCTGTGCAATACGATAACAACGCGTACTGCGTGTGGGTCATCACCGCTCTCAATCCGGCCAAGGTGGGTGTGGGAGCTGCCGCCGCGTGGCTGCGCCGCTGTCCTCCTAGAAGCAGTAGGGTGGCGAGTGGCCTCTTGGGCACACGGTCGTTCAGGTTTCTCTCATGTGGCACGTCCCCCCTCCTCTGCCTGCAGACTTCTCTCAAATGTTTCTTAGTTGTCTTTAAAGACTGCGACATGGCACGTCCTCTCTCTACTGAAAATTCATTTTGTTATAAAGGATGTAATTAAAAGTGTGTGTAATTATTTTTAATTGAAACCTCTCTGATATCTTGCATGAATGAGGTGAAAAGCCAAACAGCCTAGCAAAGCATTTCATTAAGTGAGTTCTTAGGCAGTGGCAGGAAGGCAGTGCCAATAGTGCTGATTTTTCAGCTGGCCCCTGGCCAGCTGAGACTTCAGCCCCTGAGGAGCTGAGAGCAAGGGCGCGGGGGGAGTGCTGCTCTTCACTGCCGCTTGCACGCGCTTGTCCCGGCTAGTCCTGTCTGTGTGACCGAGGCTGGGAGGAGAGGAGGAGATCGGTGATGTTTCTTTTTTCCTCGCTGTGTGTTGAAATGGAAAGGTTCAAATCTGATATCCCTGATTCTGTAGGGAACAAGGCCCTCCTAAGATGCAGTCCTTGCCATTTTCCCATTGGTGCAGGGAGAGCAAAGCTCAGACCCTCTCATCTCTTACCCTGCAAGCACGGCCTCTCTCTTCTCCAGGAGGGTTGAAGCAAGGCAAGGGGCAGAGCTGAACTTCTCAGCCACTTCTGTTGTAGGAAGCTGCCAGTGCTCGCTGATGCTCCTGAACCACGTGTGCTTCGTCTCTGGAAAGAAGTCTGGAAAGTTTGTCTCGGAGCAAGTTTTATATTTTAAATCCTTGTTCAAGAATACTTTCTGATCTGTATGGGAGCATAAGAACAAAAACGACTTTTCAGCTGAATAGCTCAAAATACCATTTTGTTCTCAGAATACCGTCTCTGCTCTCAGAAGACGACAGCTTTCATTCTAGCATCCTGGTTCCGTGTAGTATAATCTGCTAGTTCATGAGCAAACCTTGCATTCCAAGGCACTGAGCTCATCTTCTTATGCAGACAATTATTTCTTGGGCCTTGCCTCTAGACAGGCTTGTGTTTTGGCACTCTGCCTTCTGCTGCCAATCCAAAGGCATTTCACAAACATGATAGTGTCCCAGCGTCTCATCTCTCGCTAGAAATTGCTCCAGTCTGTAGAAATCGTGGCAAAGGAAGCACATGTGCTGCTGCTCACTGCCAGGGCCTCATGCTCCCCTCCCGGGCCTCGGCTGCATCGGAGATGCCTGAAGAGCTTGTTGAGTTCTGCCCCCGCTGCCCATCGACCTCAGTGCAGCTCTTTAATAAGTGCAGACTGCAGATGGGTCATGATTTTAATGAGGAATATTTCTGCATCCTGGTTTCTGGATGAGTTTGTATTTAAAGGGCTGTCATTAGCTGGACCTTTCACCTAGCAAACATCTTGATTTGACAGCATGCAAGAAGAGTAATGATCCAAATTCTGTGAGTCTGGAGGACGTTTTTCATTGCTGATTTATTAAGAGCATTTTGCTACTTCATCAGATCCAGGAGATTCGCTGGGGTGGTGTGTTGGGCCTGAGCTGTTGCTGCTCTGTCTCAACTGTGTTTCCCTGCCTGGGTCCTGCCGACCCATGGTGGAAACATGTTGACTGGGCATGGACCAACTGTTCAGAGCTCTTTCTGTGCATCTTTGTGTCTCAAAGATGAGCAAAATCCAGTATTAATGATACTAGGGAATAAAATCCACTTCTTGGTTTGGACTGAAGCTGTAGCAGGCTGGGCATTGCCATACCTAGGGTTTTATTGTAGGCTGATACCTTCATTTAGGTTTTCCAGTACAGCCCATGATGGTGAGCAGATACCAAGAAGAGCTTTGGGGCTAGGTCTGTTATTCTAATTGATCTTCTGTCATGAGCTCCTTTGCTACTGAGTATTCAGAGTCTAATCCTAGGGCTGTTCATTTGCTTTTCTGCCAGCCTCATGCCTTGCCCAGGCCCTGGCTAACAAACCTTTCTGGCTCCTCCTTCCATGATGCGATCGGATAAGCTTCTCCCTTCTTTAGTTTTCTGTCTTATGTTTCCAAAATTGCTTCTTCTTGAAAATTTGCTTAGAAAAACGTTTTTTCTTTCCCTGGCTAGATTCTTCCCTGTAAGTTTTTGTAGTAATGAACTGTGGATTAGTTTTAAAAAAAAATCAGCAAGTCCTATTCCTCAGCTCTCATAAGTCATGAAGTGAACTGAAGCTTAACAACCTGCAGCAGGAATTCAGTAGCAAAAAACCTGCAACTTGTACTGCATGACGTGCAACATCATCCACGGTAAAGCAGTGAAGCACAGCTGAGATCAGGTGGAGGGATTGGTCAAAATCATCACTTAGGGTTAGCTGTCTTTAAAAAGGGATTTTTATTTCCTGTGATGTGACAAATAGGTACGTTAGCAGCCTAAGTTTATATAAGGTTTCTGGGATAATTTTCTTGTTCAGGACTTCATCCTAGCAGGATAATTTACAGGTGGGGATGAAATTCTCCAGCTCCTTGAAGCACAGAGGGCTGAGACACACTCATTCTGCAAAGGTGCTCCCTGCTTCACCTGCTGATCTGTGATGCAGATCCGGACCTCAGCCTTTCCTGTGCACGACTGGCCGAGGAGCCTCTGCCGGTTCCAGAGCCTGGGCCCGGCACAGCCTCCCTCAGGCTCTTCTGCAAAAGGTGGGGAACGGTGAAAACAATCTCCTTTATGGTTTCACTGCTGTGTAGAGAATTCATGAAGACTCCAGAAACCAAAGCTGAGCAGACAGGACCTCATCTGCATGGTGGCGGTGCAAAAGGGACTGTCCCAAGCCCACTCCCTGTGAGACCACATCCTCAGAGGGACGGTATTTGTGCTGTTGATGAATTGTTCAATCCTGCAGGCAGTTTCACTGGTGTGGGCGATTTCCTGTGTCTGTTGAGCACCCCTGATGCTTCCTGCTTGGACACATACACGTGACCAGGTGTAATGCGGGCATTTACTGCGAGCTGAATGTTCATCTCAGTCCAGTCAGTGATACTCCTGCTTGAGAAGTCATCTAGTGCCGACTCTGATGCCCTGGTGCTTAAGATGCTTGCTTGAAGTGAGACCTGCGTTGGAATCCTGTTGCTAAATGGTCTTCTGCTAAATGACTCGCATTGGCCTTGTGTGCAGGGTAGATGATACCATCACTACATGGTCCTCAGCATGAGTGATGGAAGCAGTTGAAGGTGAATTAATTAAAATGACTATAAAATTCTTTGAAGATGAAAGCACGATGGGCCTAAGCTGCAGCCGAAGCCTACTGAAGGCAGTGGTGTTCTTTTCATTGACTTGAGTTGGCTTTGGATCGGGTCCTGTTATATGAAGCTTTTAATATGAGCAGTAGGAAAGCCACTGAGCTGTATTTAGAACTCATTTGCAAGTCATCTGCTCTATATTTGGAAGAGAACTGTGAGCCAGATTCAGTGAGCTACATAATCCCCAAAGTTTGCTCAGAAACCGACATAACAGAGTTAAGGGTAGAGTGCTCTGTTACTGACAACTTGGAGCTCTTGTGTGTGCGGAAGCCGAGGTGTCTAAGAACTATTTGGGGGTTTGTAGGAGGAGCTGCGGGTGCGTAGTTCTGGTGGTTGTCCCTTGTGCTTTGGGCATTACTTCGAGCATGGCGAAAAATAGATCACTCAGGAGCAGACTGAGAAATGCATATGATAATTGGTTAATTTGCATCAAAATTGATACTTCTGAGCCTTTATGACATAATGGATGTCACTCGTTGATATTTCTCCAGGGGCTATTCCCACCTCGAGTCTAGCTAGACAAATAAAGCCCTGTCCAGGCTTCCCGTGTCATTAGTGGAGAGATGGGCCCCTCCAGGGGGTGATTCATCCCATATGCAGAGCTATACTCAACACTGGGGAGAGGAGGAGAAAATGAATAATGTGTGCTTGTAAAGCGTCTGACTTATAACTCCCTAAGAGGTACTGTGCTCCACGGAGGGAGTTACTGTGGCTTTTTCTTTCCTGTGTGACTGCACTTCAAATCACTTTGCAGTATATGAAACCTTGCCATCACGTGTCTAATTCAAGCCTACTTCCTTGACTGTACTAATTGCTTCCTGCCACTTCAGTGACTTAAAATTGAGGTTTTGTGCCACCCATTTGGGTATCTTGTTGTGTAATGAATCCTGAAATAGTTTTCAGCCTTCAACCCAAAGAGAAAATAGCAGGACAGTGGATAAATAAATATTATATTCAATATCCTGTTCCTGTGCAACAAGATTACAGTATATGGGAACTTAATTAGTTACTTAATTAGGGTCAGACGCCTTAAAATGCAGTTTACTTGAATGACTGGTGTAACTAATGACATGTACCTTCTTACAGCACAGTGTTCTTTGTATTAATTGCATTATTCCATCATTACATGATTTAATAATATTCTGAGCAGGTTAATAATATTCTGAACAGGTTAATACTTTGATACTACTATGAAAATTAGCAGTTTCAAACTTCTGTGAAATAATCACACTGCTCCTTGCTTCAAAATCCTGGGGCTTTCAAATAATACCCTATTTTTAGGACGTTTGGGCTATCTGGTATGTCCTGCAAAAGAATGTCTTGCAGTATTGATTAAGGATAGCTGAGATTCCTGTGCCACCCTCTCTTGCTCCAAACCAAGCTTGATACACACTACAGCTTCTTCTCATCATTATTTCTGAGAGTTTGTTTCATGTGCTAAATAGCAAAAAGTAGCGTGAAACTAAACTTGGTATTATAAGCTGTTAAAAAGTTGGAAATAAATGTATTCCCAAGCCTGTCTGTGCACCAGAATGAAAGTGTTCAAGTGTTCCTGCATCTAGGCAGTTATGAAGGTCTAAGAAGGTCTAATTTCAGTTATTTTTGTGGATGTGAGGCAGTTCTGCTTCCCCCAGCCCAAGGCTGCCTTAAGGGTGTTTTTCCCCCAAATCAGATTGTAATTTTTATTTGCTTGCAATTGAGACAGGTTTCCAAAGCAGCTGGGAGATGCGGAGCACAAACCTGGTGGCTTCAGCAGCCCCCTCTTCCTCAGTGCTACGGAGGCTGTGTTCGTGAGCATGGAGGGAGGCTGGCTTACAGCTGGAAGCACAACTCGGAACCGATGCTGTGGTGGAGGGCTGCTGCTGTGGTTGTGTTTGCAACCGGCTTGAGATGCTTGAGCTGTAATTCCGACAGCATCTTCGTAGGTCTGCCAAAGCTTCTAACAATAGGGGAGCTTTCTAACCAGCAGAGACCAACAGGACTCTGCTTGCACCACCTGTGACGCTCTGTTTTTGGTTTTAATCTGTCAGCTGAAACTCTGCTTTACAGAAGAGAAGATTCGATTTACCCTCAAAACCTGGTGGAAAAAAATCTTGCTGAAAGCCCAACACACATTTTTATCCAAAAAATCATCTAGAAAATCAGTAGATAAAGCAGAAAAACCTGAAGGGTAGTTTCAATGAGCTACATTTGTCTGTAAAGAGGTGCCATAGTGCTCTAAAAAGGGAGGACAGTCACCTTTGGTGGTGTGCTGAAGATATTAATGCTTTTATAAGTTGCTCCTTGGTAGTCTGACAGCTAAATAAACACAACAAAGATTTGCTGACTGTCTTGGCAATTGATTCATGCTAACATGCTCTCTCTTTGCCAGGTTATCAAACTCACCTTTGAAGAATTTGAACTGGAAAGAGGATATGACACATTAACAGTTGGTGATGGAGGCCAAGTCGGAGACCAGAAAACTGTGCTTTATGTGTAAGTAGGATGTCCCTTGTCACTGTGAGGAGCTGCGGGAAAAGCTGTATCCCCTTGGCTGTGGTTCTCCTGAAGAGCCTTTGGCAGGACACCCTACCCAAGTGGGTGAGGCCGCCACAGGTGCAGAACGAACAGAATCAAAATACTGAACAACAGTAAATGCAAACCAGGTCAAAAATGAGAACTCATGGGGTCGTTCTCTCCTTTGTTAGCCATCTTGTATAGTCATTTTTAGTAGTACCCTTTAGTTTGCTGATATAGTATTCTGTAAAGAGGAGGAGACATTGTAGATAGTCCTACTTTTCTTCCAGGCCTTCCCGAAACTATCTGCACTGTACAAGTTTTATTTGACTATAAAGAGAGGAAAATGTCCCGCTATAAGACAATCCAAGCCATGCTAAAGGAAGACAGGAAATCCCTGATGCTGCTGGTTGTCCGAATAAAGAATGATTGAGTTTTCAGCCTATTGTTTGCCGAATCCTTGAAGAGCAGATTTGCCTTACAGTGAGTCTGATGTGGGGAATCAGGGCAATAGGCCGGCGCTCTGGTGGTACCTGCAGTGCCTTCCACAGCAGTTAGTACCTGGAGACAGTTTGGGTTGGAGTTGGGCGGAGTGTGTCAGTGAGAACGATGCGAATGAACGTATGGACTTGTTGATGAAAGGCTTTGTGTGAGCCCCGTGCTCACTGGGGGTGAGCATCAGGAGCTGGTAAGTAGGCAGAGGTCTCAAGGTCCTGGAAAGTCCTTAAATCTCCAGGAAAGAGCCAGTGCAGGAGCCTCATAATTTTGACTGAGGGGGAAATGTGCACAGCACAGAAAGGTCTTTATTCCTTGTGAACTGTAATGGCTCTGGCTTTTTATTTTTTCAAAGACAGTGTGCTCACCTCAGAATCAGTGCCAGGTTTAGGAAGCAGGCATGCTTATGACCTTGGGATAAGCTGGGATATTTTAAAACAGCCACTGGAAAATGCTGCAATAGGAAAAGAACAAGTCTTGATCAACTGCAGAAGGTTGTTTGTTCTCATTAACCTGCTAACCTTGATGGTTGCATTTACTCTTCCTCACTTAATGCCTTGCCCCTATCCCTTTCCTGAAGGGTTAGTGAGAAATCAGTCTGTACTTCATTGAAATCTAGCTGTGAAAACTGTGTATGATTCAAATGCACTTTACTGAAAAAAACAGTGATTGATAGAGGTCTTTGAATCATTAAAGTAATACCGTGGCTTGATGGAAATCCAGAATTTTAAAAGTCTCATGAGCATGTCTGCTGCCCCCAGAGCCCCAGGGAGATGGCAGCGGGTGGCTTTTGGCCAAGTATTGGGTCTCGTGAGGCACGTGCAAGAGGGGCAGGAGCAGGAACAAGTCCGCGCGTGGCACCGTTAGCAGGAGTGTCTGCCCTGATGACCTGGGCAGGCCAGTCTGGGTAATCAGCACCTGCCTCCTCTTGAAAGACTGCCCCTCTTTTCTGCCTTGCTGAAAATGTGTCAGAGAAAAGAATTCTTCAAAATCTTCCCTAGCAAAACTCTTGTGCTCTTTCCAGTGGTGGAGTGTATTTCATGTTATGTTTTTTCCTCCTCCTCTTTGCTAGTTTTTCCACATGAATCAGCCTCCCGCTCCATTTTAACTTATCTTAATGCTCACTTATTTCCTTCAAATCTCTTGTTTCTCTGTGGGACTTTTCCCTCTGCATCTCTTTTCAGAGCATAAACAACAGTGATACTTTAGGTCAGAAACTCTAAGCTGCAATGTATATAAATATGAAGTGTGATCACTGCAAAAGTGTTTGTAATTAAAGTGTCACAGAACATTTCACAGCTGATTGGGCCAAATGTGCAAATTACAGCCGAGGGAATAGTTTGTAATAACTTGCTGAAATGATTTCTCATTCCCTCCCCTTTTTGTTTGCCGAATGCTCATGAAGATTTTCCTAGACTCACATTTAATCATTCCACGTTTTTTCCCTCTGTATTAGCTACTCAATCCCTTGCTAATGCAAATTTGGGATCCTGATGGGCTGTGCAGGGCACGGTGTGTAGCGCCTTCTCCCACTGCAGGAGAGCTTTCCGTTACATCGCTGATGCCAGTCCTAGCAAAATTCTGTTTAATCTAGGGGGACAAGTTGAAGGCTAATGAAATGTGAAAGAGGTGTGAAGACCACAGGAATATCCAGTTTATAGTAAATGTGATGAAAGGTCCAGGGACAGCATTTCTTTTTTTTTTAAGCATTTACCAGCTTCTTATCTAGGGTGAGCTGAGTTCATGTACCAAATGTGCATGCTGGATACAAACTTCAGCTTTTTTGGAGGAATTGGCACCCAGAAAACTAGTCTTGGAATAGATGGGAGTTTTACTTCTCTTGCTGCTTATGTTATTCAAGAAGAACTCAATCCTGCGTCTTCTCAAATCAACAGATAATTTTCATAGCCCCAGCATTTATCCCAGGCTGAGTATGGGGCATCATTTGTTTCTGGTCTCAGTCTCGTCCCTGGTCTCAATCTCGTCCCTGTGAAATGCATCATAAAAACACATTCACTAGGCTGAGATTTCTGACTGTCAGAGAGGATTTTACTCCCAAAAGTTCAAGCACCCACATCAATCAACACCTTTTCTGAAGGTATTTGCCTTCCTTGATGCGGTACCTTCCTCGTTCCTGTTTGCTGCTCAAATAACTGCAGCAGAGTCAACCATAAAAATTTTACAAAGCTTCTCGAACTGCCATCATGCTCTGGATGCAAAACTGGTTTTAAAACAAGGTGAATTATTAATTTACCAACACCCTGGGATCAGTAAAATTTCTGATTCAAGTAAAAGCACTAACCAAACAGGTGGAGCCAGAATGAGGAAGACTCTGATGTGCTCGGGAGATGTGAGCGCGGCCGCGGGAAGAGCGCGCCGCAGAGCTGGAGCACTCACCGGTTGCAGGGGTTGCAGCCGGTAGGAGGGGTAGGAGGCTCCTCAGGTTCGACTGGCCACCCTCGCCTCTGTAGGTGTGTGGTAGACTACTTGAAAGTATCTGGTACTCAGCAGGGTGCCAGGATGTCAGAGACGCAGGATGTGATGGCAGTAGAACAGCCCTTCCAGCAGTGGTGTTGCTTTACTCTAAACAAACTATAATTGGCAGATCATCCATAGTGTCTCCGATTACCCAGGAAAGTGGGAATTGCAACCTTTATGCCCGAAGGTTGCAAGTTATATTTATTCACAGGATGTTGTCAACACGTAGCTACTGGGTTTGTTCTCCTGCAGCATCCGTTTGCAGCGGTTCTGCCTGGAGAGCTCAGGGATCAATTTTATCAACAAGTCTTTCAGGTGCTGCTATTGTATTTGAGAAGGATGTCAGACAGAAGCCATATCTATACATATGTATGTATATAGATTTAAGCAAACACTGCAGAAAAAAAGCATCTATCCATTTGCAAGTAGTTCCACTTAAGGTATTTAAAAAATATATCACAGATGATACCTTAGGAGAAATAGTGTAATAATAAGATTAAACACTGCCATTAAGGCAGGCAGCACAGGACTCGTACTCCTGCAGTAATGATGCCTTCCCATGCTCCGATGCTGCGCTTGCGGAAGCAGAGGGAAGGAGCTCTGCTCCAAGCGGGCATTTGTGCAGCGTAGAGGCCTCTGTTTGCTGCTTGTGTGGGTGAGGGATAAAACACTAAAGCTCTGCTGAGCCCTGGCGAGGTGCTTAGGCCCAAAGGCTGAATGAGCCACGCATGGCTCATTAATGTGGATCTGTTGGGGACATTTTTCTTAATCTCTTCAGCTCTCCTAGGAATATCCTTGAAAGATAGGTAATGATAGATCATCCTGTACTGCCTGGATTTGTGGCATTTTTTTCAATGATCCACAGAACATTCAGCAGATTTGGGGGTTGTGCCTTGTATCCAGGGTGTTTTTTGACATTTTTGTGGCAAAATGTGTCAGGTTAGAAGTGTAGCAGAGAATACATGGAATGCAATTTTTCTAATACCAGAAAACATCTGTAAAGACAGTTGAGAGCATTCAGTCACTGGTATGGGTTCTGGGAATTGTGTGTGTTTGTTTTGCCTCAATAAGAGAGGAGACGGTCGTTATTGATTCTGGATAGTAAATTGCAGTAATGGTACAAAATTGTAATTAAAGAGGTGGCAAAGCCCTCAACTAAGGAAGATGACTCGCTGTTGTAGGTCGTGGACAAGATAAGCGGCATGACAAAAGCGGCTCACTGTCTTTAAGCTGTTGGATCTTTGGAAGGTGCTTTTTGGGGGATGATTCTTTCTTGTGCTGCCTTGTCCTGGTTGTTCTGTAGTTCTGCACAGGAGCCTGTGGCCCGTGTGTATTTTTGTGGGGTACTGAGTTGAGGGAGGCACCCAGGCCATGTATTTATTTTTCTTTATTCTTACAGCTTGACAGGTACCACGGTTCCTGATCTCATTGTCAGCACACACCACCAGATGTGGCTCCTCTTCCAGACAGACAGTGTCAGCAACTTATTGGGATTCAAAGCAACCTATGAAGGTAATTCAGTTTTTCTCTGGAATATTACATATTTTAAAAGAATCAGGAATGAGCTGGGTCCTGTTATCAGGGAGAATGGAAGCTTTACTAAATGCTGTAGTTCTACAGACGTTTTCTTAAAATAAAAGCTTTGCTGCAGTGAGCAAAGTGACTCCAGTGAGTGACTAGAAGAGTTTCCATTATCTCTTGTCCAGGGAAGCAACTGAAATGGTTAAAAGTTTCTGTGTTTGCCTTGTTGGAAATGAGCTGATGAATTTCAGCAGAGATGGCAGCTGCACCTGTGTCTGTCCAAGGAAATGAGAACAAGGGATCCGTGGCATCCTTAGATTATTGATATTAACTGTGTTAAATATTGACTGATCTAGAGTATTACAAATGAAATAATATGAATGAATATGAATTATGTGATGAAATAATATTAATGATTGGATTTTCAAAAGAATTGGATCCCAGATTTTTTTCGATTATTTTATTGTCATTGTCAGCCTGTTTTCAAAGTGCCTCAATGTCTTCTAGCTCTCTGTAAAAATGTCGCAAGAGCGACCAATTCTTTTTAGCTAAAACTAGGCACCTAGGTCTTTTTCTGGACCTGGTTCCGAGAGGTCGGAGTACCCACACTTTAATCAGACTGTTCCTCTCTAGGCCATACGTACATCTTAGCATTCATTCATATTTAAGTGTGTTTTCCTGGGACTTTCTCAGGTTCAGGGAAGAGTCACACTGTTCTGAGGCCCAAACTTGCTCATGGTAGTTTTGCTGGCTGACAGTGAAATAACAGTTTGGAGCCTTGAAGGGGCTTGACCTACCAGAAAACCCAGTTGAGCTACGTGCTAGTGTAGCTGGAACAGTACATGAAGGGCACTGGGGCGTGATGCTTGAGTATGTACAGGGTGGCAGGACCACATCAGCAGAAAAGTTATTAAAGACACACAAATAAGAGGTAATGACATCAAAAGAAGAACAGGCAGTTACGACCTGATTGTCGATGAAGTTTACATTACGTTCACCCGCTTTGTTTTCCTGCAGCCTTTTGGGGCTTGCAGAATGGGTTTATGTATGAGCAATGATGTATGTTTCTGTTCCTAAGGTCCATACTGATTGTAGCCTGAAATTAAGCCAACCTCCATTCAACCAGCTCCATAAAATTCTTTCACTTTTGCAAATGCTTTGAGCTACAAAGTAAGAGTCATTTAAGTAAGAGGCAATTAGCACTTGCCAAATACATTATGAAATTATATACAACTTGCTAACAAGTTTCTGTATCAGTTTTATGGCCACACTTTTTCCTATTTGTGAGCAGAAAATGGCAGCTAATGGAGCTCTATAAAGTCAAGACCAAAAAGCTGCCTAACAGAAGGGCAGAGTGTTGCTTACAGAGTATATTTAAATAGCCATGTATCCCAAAATGCTTTTAAGTTTTAGTGTACAGTTTAACTGTAATGCCATCATAAAGCCTCCTGCTAGTGCAGAAATGAAATGGTTACGCCTAAGAGATGTATCGACAAACAGATTCAAGGACCAGTTGGAAGGAATGTGCTGAGGAAGGCAATATGCTGTCAAATTTTTAATGTAGAGTTCCTGGAAAGGGGGAACCAACCTGACCCTTTAGCTCATCTTCCAGCTAAAGAGAGAATGGATTTCCACTAAAAAGAGTATATAAAACTTGAGACATCTGGACTCCGTTTTCTCCAAATCTGTACTGCAAGATTGGGTGACTTGGGAACAAGGGTCGGCTGGTGTAAATCAGTGTGACAGCATTGATTTTCAATTAAGCTGTGTCAGTCTTTGCTACTGAGGATCTGGCTCATTAATGTTCATGAAGATTACTTCTAAATCTCCTATGTCTCAACTGCAGCCACTTTTATCCTTTTCAACAGCCGTTCTCTCATAATAGTGAACAATGTTTTTGGACTTTGAATGCTTGTCAGAAGAAATCTGTATTAAGCTCCACTTTGCTAGCAATGTCTTTTCTTTCTCACAACTATAGCAAGCTGATTGATACTGCAATTTAGTGCTTGACTTGCAAGAGGGCTTTATAGCCTCCTGGAGTCCTTGGTCTTATCTTTTTCCTTCTTTCCTTTAATCTAAGACAGTTCTTTTGAGAATACCTTGCATTTAGGGTAGGCTGGTGCCTTCCACAGCCATCACAATGGCTCTTTGAGTGCTCTTTTTATACACGAAAGAGAAGGTATCTCTGATGGGAATAAATTTGATTGCCAGAAAAGAGCTTTGTGAGTGATGAGAGAATCCTATTGCCATCCGAACCTCCTTTTTTCTATTCACAGATAGGGTTCAAGCAGGTGAGGGCTCTCTGCAGCACATATTTAATGGGAGCTTTGAGTAACTGACTTGACACGTACTTCTGTTGACTTCACTAGCATCTTTGCCCTATATATGATGTGTCCATGAATAATTAAGAACTAAATAAGATACAATCTTTAGTAAAAGAAGCTTGACTGCACAGAAGAAATGCAAGTCAGAAAGAGGCAAAGCAGATCCAAAAAGGTCAGGAGAGAAAAAGCCTCGTTTCAGTCAAGATGGAGAGAATGCAGAAAATTCCATGGTAGGAGATAGAAATACTAAAAGGGGGAGAAAATAGGATCAAAGCCAGATTTTAACTTTCATTTAGTTTAAAAGTATTTTAATATAAACAAATAATGATTCAGAGTTAAAACTCGATGTACCAAACCACCCTGATGTGGTTTGCATTTGTGCGGGACCCGGGCTTGGAGAGGGCGAAGCTGATTGCAGCCTGTGTCCTGGCTGGCCACATACGGCGGCTGGGGGAGGTTAAGCAGCGTTTGTTGGTGTCACAGTGCTGACAAAGTGCTTGGCTCTGCAAAGCTCAACCAGAGACCTGAGACTTAGCCCGTGGCACTAAGCGGCTTAGGACGGGCTACTGCTGAGCTGCAGCCTGAAGATTTCCTCCTCCAAACCCCATGGTTTGAGTGAGAGCAGCACTCCCCAGGGCATTTGCATCTGGGGGCTCCGGGGTCTCCACATCTGTTTGTACATACGCGGCCTGTGGAGATACGTTGATGCCTATAGAGATGCCTGCAGTGTTTATACACATGTACATGTGTAAAATGGGCAACAGATGACCTCCGAAGTTGTTAAATTCTATGCTGTTTGCATCTTTCGCACTCCTTTCCATTAACTGTATTTACTCGCATCCCAAAATGCAGGTGGAAACGCTGCTCGCGCGACAGGCCTGCGGTGCGGCGGCTGCAGTGCTGCAGGGTTGCATGACCTGCGCCTTAGGGACTGCCCGCAGCCGGGACCCGCGGGACTGACGCTGTGCCACTGTTGGAATGCATGACCGCCTGGCGCACGTCCCCATTTTTGTGCTGCAGCAGTAGGTTAGACAGAAGGGATGTGATAGAAATATGCAGGAATAAGAAAAGGAACTTTTTTTATTGATTTGTCCTGCCCTCCTCCTTTCCTCTTCAGATCCTGTTTTTTCTTATTTCTGCTGCTCTCAAGATTCAGCTTCCTTCAGGAAGGAAGAGAAATTCCTTTGGAATATGGGATTATGGCTGAGGCCTGGCTTTGGGATGTTGCAGTGTTTGCACGTGCTGCTCCTGCCGTGTGGGAGAGCAGAGCCTGGGTGCCTGTGCCCCGCAGCCCGGGTGCCCTTCGTCCCTGGGCACTGCAGGCTGCCGGCGTGCTGCTGCGCAGAGGGAGCCCATTCCCCCAACCACCACCAGGAGATGAATAGTGGAAATAGCTGGCAGAAAGGTTTCTGGTGAAACAGTTTTCATTAGAAAACTCTGTTTTGTCAAAATCTCACTGTTTTGTAAGAATATGTCTGCATGATATAATATTTGATGAAGAAATGTTCCTTTCAACTTATTTCCTTTAAATAATGTCCAAACATTTGATTTAGTTGTCCTTGTTTAGTTTTGACTTTTATTGTTCTAGTGTGGAAGTGATTTTTTACTTAAACGTTCATCAAGTGAAATGTTTCAGTCTTATTCAAGTAGCATATTTTGATATTTCTGAATCATTCGTTTTTTAATTTCTTCCTTGTGAAATATTTCATGAATTTCACTCTATGTGAAAAGAAATGTGAGAACCAGGCAGTTTTTCTAAGGTCAGAAATTGCATTTTCTGACCTCTTTGGTGTGATAACATGTACCTGCTTTGTGTGAAGGCTGCTTGCGCGGCCATCACGTGCACAGTGGCAGATGGGAACTCTGATCGCTCGGTTCTCCCTCATTGCTGAACCTGGGGCTGCGCTGCTTGTCTGCGGAGAAGGGCGCTGGGCTCCTGGCGTGTGACCAGCGCGGGCGCTGGGAGCGTGGAGTCGGGGGGGCCCAGGGGGAGGGAGACCTGAGCAGAGCCTTGAGGGTCTGCGTTACCTTCATTCTGTCTCATCAGAGGGCCCGAAGGGAGGTTTCTTCTTTGCTCGGTTGCATCTCTCTTCCTGAGGAGCTGGTAACCAGCACGTGTTGTGGTTTTGCAGGAGCTGCAAGTCGAGCCCTTGTAGCTGTCCTGGACTCCTGCTGCGGTGGAACCGCTCGGGGGGCGCCTGTTCCCGTCACTCCTGCAGAGCTGCGCTGTGCAGGGGAAGGGCTCCAGGGCAGTAAGGACATCCCAGCCTCTCCCCGTCTTTGGACAAGACTCCCGTGGGCTTGCTGGGGACAGGGTTCGCTCCTGGAGCCGCCCTTGGCCTTGGGCCTACAAGCGTTATTGCATTTCCCTGGCAGAGCCTTGACCCTGAGGGCAGTGTCTGCCAGCAGTGCGGCCCCTCCTGGGGCCCTGGGCGCTGCGTGGCTCACTCCATCCCTGGGTCTTGGTCCCCGGGTCTTGGGCCTGTCAGTTTGCACTACTGCATGCTCAAAATGGGTGGTTTCCCCTTGGATTTTGCTTTTGGTTCCTGAGTTTTGAAACTCAGGTTTCTCACTGTAATTTATGCTTCGTGTCTCCTGCTCTGCTTGCAGAGTAATGAACAGGTCAGTGTTACCTCTCTATCCAACCTGTTTTGTTTGGGCCTCGGAGGCAAGTACAAATCTTCAGCATTTAGATTTTCAGACTTAAATCTTGCTAAAGTGTTCTTACTGGCAGGCAGAAAAATAAACCTAATTCAGGAAAACTTTTAATATTAATTTGTGTTAAATTATTTTTGCCACCCTTCATTACCTGCCGGTGACTTTTTAGTTCAAGATGCACATAGTAACAGAAATGAGGTGCCTTGTCATGACTTATATTCAAAATACACCTATATCTAAGTTGCCTGGAGTCAGCATAATAATGATGTACTTGTTGTTATTCAAACCAAATTGGAATATTAGACGGAGTAATGCCAATTCTGGGTTATGTGGTTTTCTTCTGTAAAGAAAAAGTAGTAAAAGAAGCTTCCACTTTTGTGTTAGAAATGGAAAAGTTGGAGAGAAGACAGTGAGGCTGATCTTAGATGATGGGAATAAAAACTAGAGCAAGTGGAAGAGAAGATCAACGTGGAGCAGATGAACGGTGCTGGAGCACTGAGGCAGCTGCAGAGGAGCAGCTCTGCAGCTCCTCTGCAACTCATAGTGATACAGAGAGGAGGGGCTCTTTGGAAATGGCATTGTAAGCAGCAGAAGATAAGAGAAGTTTGTGCTCAGGATTTACTTGAAGTCCAGACACACGCATTGGGAGAGATAAACAGCATGTTTCCATGCAAGGAAGCCTGATCTGTCTACTTCAGAACTACCTGGATAAATCAGTATGGAAATAGGAGTACTTAAGGAGAAGCAGCAAAGCAAGCAACCCAACATGGGTGCTGTAGCAGCGTCTGCCCTCCCAGTGCTGGTTCCTGTAAGAGTCTCTGGGAATTGCATGTGGCGCTACTTGTGTCTGGTGACAGGGTGCATTTGCATTTTCCAGAACTTCATGCTGGTCTTAAAATACCAGTTCTTGCATCAATTCCATGCAAAAACCTTCTGTTTCTCTTTGCAAGAGGAGCAGCTGGAGAGCCAGGTTTCCCCCCAGCACGCATCGGCGGCGCGCGGGGGCAGCTGCAGAGCCCGGGCCCAGCTTGTGCTTTCCTTTCTTGCAGAGATCGACCAGGGGAGCTGCGGTGACCCAGGGGTGCCGGCCTATGGCAGGAGGGAGGGCTCCACCTTCCGCCACGGCGACAGCCTGCGCTTCGAGTGCCAGCCTGCCTTCGAGCTGAAGGGCCAGAGGACCATCACCTGCCAAAAGAGCAGCCAGTGGTCTGCTCAGAAACCAGTCTGTGTTTGTAAGTGGGAGAGCAGAGGGCTCGGGAACGCCTTGGCGGTGTGGTGAGGTCCTGCCCAGGGTGTTGGGTCTCCTCTGGGATGGGGCCGGACCATCACGGGCGGCAGCGGCGTCCGCCTGAGATTTGGGCTCTGGAGAAGGGGAGGTGGGAGGGGAGCAGCGCCCAGCACCCGTCGGGCCCAGCCTGCAACCGTGTGTCCCCTCGGCCCGCCCTCTGGGTTTAGGTTTATTTTGGGAAGAAAGCAGAATATTTTTCTATCCAACACAGGAGGCATGGGCAAAAAAAAAAAAAAAAAAATCCACTGAATTTGATGCTGGTTTTGGCTGTTTCGTTTTCCTTCGTTGTCTGACAATGCCCAGGCTCTCTGCTGCTGGGCCTCAATATTTAATTTGTTGTGCGAGATCTCAGCAGAAGTACAAGGGTATCGCGTCTCAGGAGCGACCAAGACAAATTTCCAAAGGTGTAAGTTGGAGTTAGGTGCACAATCCTCATGGGCTTTAATTGCCCAAGTGTCCTTTGGAGATGCTCCCTTAACTCATGGCATTGGGCAGCCCGAATGAATATAGTAGCTTGCTCAGGAATTATGTTGTGTTTGAACAGCACCAAAGCTCATGAAATCATGTCTGTTTTCCCTAATTAATGTTGAGCAAACCCTTTTCTTTTTTGTCTCATCTTTGCTTAGTTGCATATGCTAAATGCCATGTCTTCAAAGAGAGGCGAAGCAGAGCCCTGGCATGAGTTCTTTGGTTTTCAGCATCCTCTGTTTTCTGTGGCCTCTAACCTCAGATGTTTATGAATCAATAAGGCAACACAAGCAAGTAGCGCAAGAAGCATTTCATAACCCTCTGTGCTCCTTGCTCCCTTGCTTAGGTTTGGTTATTCGAGACAGCCTCATTTTAGCATGCATGAATCAAGAGAGGTGACGTGACAAAACAAGTAACTTGGCATGAAATTTATAGTGGGATTAGCAACAACTGTCTGGAAATTTTGGGAGACCATTAAATATATTGGGCATCAGGTGGAAAAATAAGGTAACCTGATTTATGTGCTGCTTGTGGAATATGCAACAAAATCTGTGCTTCTCACTGGTTACAAATGTGTGACAATTGCAGAAAGAGAGTAAACTGTGTTATGGTGTCCTGAGCAAATGATTTATGAGCAGACAGTATTTACTGTGGAGAATTTATTTCCTGGGGCCTTGATGATGAAGCAAAACAAACCTTTTAAGTAATGCATCTGTTTATTGTGATGGCTTCTTAATTCGTAACCTTCTGTGCCTTCATAACGGACCTCCCATCTCCATCCTCGTTGTTGTCATGGCATCGCTGACCATCGCGGTGGCGAGCACGCGGGCCGCTTGAGAAACTTCGCCAGACTTCTTGATGCACGTCTTCTGCCAACCCCTTGCTGAGCGACGTGTCCCTGGGCTTGCTGTGTGTGTTTAGATTCTCTGTGATAATTTGAGATACTTGAAGCAGCTTCCCTGGAGCTTAGGAACTGTGTTTCCAGATGTGTGATGCATTTTTCCTTCTGTATGTGTGCTTTGAGCTTATGTGGGGTCTGCTTCTGTGTGGCTGAGTGCAGGGGATGCCTGGGTGCTGAAGACTTCTCTCCTCGTTCTGTAGCACCTCCTGGTGCTCAAATCAGTTTTGTAGTTACTATTGTTCACTGTGGCATTCGCGAGTTTACAGAATTGTACTCAGTCAAAGGTACTTTAGTTCTCCTAACTCAGCATCATCGCGGTCATTGTGTTCCTACAGAGTCATCAGCAGTTTTCTGGAAGAGTTTGAGGAGAGCAACATGGGCTTGGGAAGTGCCATGTGGAGAAGTGCTACTCTAAGGGAAACAATTGTGCTGTTTATATGGAGTTTTTGCCCTGATAGTAGGAAATGGTAACTGATATGATGATGAAATTGAAGTCTGCAGTTACCTGCGGCTGAGCAGATTATTAAGTTTAAAAATTGAGGCCTACCCCATAATTACAGGCATGACAGGGCGCAGGCGAGCTCTGCACATACCCAAGCCTGGATCAACATAGTAGGGGTAGCAGGGCATCTTGAAAGTGCCGTAACTTTTGCAGAAGTGTTTGGAATTGTTATTTAAATGTACTCATGCATAGCAGAGAAAAGCTCATTATGTGAATTTTATGTGAACTGTTGTAGTCAAAAGTCTTGCTGCAAAACACTTTTTGCAAACAAAATCTGTTTTAGAATGTGTGTGTTGCCTTGCTAAGGAAGGAGGAGCTGCTGTCCCTATTGCGGGGCATAGTGCTCGGAGGAGGTTGCAAAGCTTTGGCGCCCCTCCAGCAGCATCTCTTCTCCTTCTTCCTCTCAAGCTCCCAGGCCTGAACCTTTGGCTTGCACCAAACAATTATTTTATACAACAGATAGTTCTGGAATAAATGATCACAACAGCGTATGTCCCTTGCAACCTGTCTCACTGAATAAAGGCAAGGTCTGTACCTCTTTGAAGCATTCTCTTCAAGTTATTCTGCAAGAGTAATTTCTGAAACTAGCTTGTTTTCTGAACTGCCAGTTCTTAGGCTTGTGCTATACAAGGTGTTTGGACCCGTCAAGTGCATTAAAGGTAAATAAAACTTAGTAAAATAAACCAGCACCTAGGTTCAGGTTGCAATGCATCGAGCGAGGCTGGCGGTTGAGGAGTTGCTGCTCGTGCCCTGAGCCAGGGGTGGGGGATGGAGATGTGTTGTTTGCCCATGTCAGTGGGGGAGAGTTGTCATTTGGGTCGTGCTTTCTCAGGGTACTTCCAGCGCTCACTTCCCTTTCTCTGACATATGTTATAAGGTTCAATGTGTTGCTGCGGTCTCTGGTCTTGCTTGAAGACTTCCACTAGTTTCCAGTAATTTTTGCAAAACGTAATTATTAACTTCATTTGAATTGCAGACCTGCTTAGAGCTGTGGTTGTGCATGCTGTTGCTCTGTACAGAGAAGACCACCATACCCCACTGCCTCCATTTCGATGGAGACAACATTAAATTGTGTGTTTTCTTGCCTGACCTTGAAGGAGATACTGGTCTTGCCTTGCTTCTTGGCCACTTTGCCATTGCAAAGACAGGCCCCTCGCAGCCCAGCTCACAGTTGCTGTGACTTGTGTTCACGCTGTCGAAGTGGCCGGGTGGCCACGGATGCAGGAGCATCATCAGTGGGATATTCGGAAGGGGGTGGTTGCTGATGACAGCCTTGGAGTTTGCTCTGTGCGGGCAGCCCAGCCCTCCCATGTAAATATGCTCTACTAGCACCATCCTCTTTGGAGGCTTAGTTTTTTCAGTTCTAAACATTGGTTTTTCTTCAAAATCTGCATAAAATCTCCCTCAGTCTTCTCTCTTCTCTCTTGTGATAATTCCTCTTTTCCATTAATCCCGTATTTGTCTGTTCTATCTAGGGAACAATCTTGGCTGCAGGAAGTGGAGGTTCTGGTTCCGAGCTGAGCAGCTCACAGTCTGTGAGTGCGGCCTGGTGTAAACCTGCAGGATTAGTGGTCTGAAGTGCAAAGCACAGTGGATGTTTTCCCCACAATGTACTGAACAGGACCATATAATTTTGTATCACATGACAAGTTTTTAATTTAGCTCTAAATTAACCTGCCAATTGGTCATTATTTTCTTTCTCTCTTTCTCTCTCTCTCTCTCTTTCTTTCTCTCTCTCTCTTTCTTTCTCTCTCTCTATCTTTCTCTCTCTCTCTCTCT